>LR989962.1:15487188-15739324 GCA_905147015.1 Laspeyria flexula | reverse complement strand
TTTTTTTTTTTTTTCCACCCTATGGAGACACTTCGTATTTACAGGGTGCCTAGTGCGAGTTTTATTATATAAATCGAATGACTTTTACCATCGTGAAAACCGAGCAAACAATAAACGCTTCGAGCTTCGACAATAAGCGAGTGTGGGTTTTACCGAACCTAACTTTCCGAACCCCGTTTATTCACCGTGACAACGGTATGTTATTTTTGTAGCGTTGGTACGACATTTACGTCTTGAGATTACCCAAACAAATCTAAAATGATATTTTATAAGGCGGTTTAATAGAATAACTTGTCACTCGAATTTATCGTAGTTATATCGTGTTTGTTTATATTTTGACACATGTCGTGTCCTAACAACCTCTTGCTTTATATTTCATTGTATTTTAATTTATACAAACTTATAAGAAAGGAAGAAAAGTACCTAATATAATTTATGGAACACTTGTAGTAAACAAGTTACTAGTGTTACTTATGAATTTTTGTTTTGTGAAAGTTATATTATTTTGTAAAATTACTTGTTGCACATGGAAATATCAGTAAACCAGTCTACAATGCAAATAGTAGGTGGTCCAACATCATTGACTGTGAAGAGAGCCACACTTAATATATGAAAAAATCATGATGGAACTTCGAAATGAATATGACAAGGTATGTATTGATGTTATACTTAATGCTCACATTTTTTTGCCGAAATATGCAATCATGCATCGTAGGTCATTGTCTAGAGGGTGATAATGATGCTAAAGAGATTAAATTTATATGGACAGCATTTACTCATATCAAATAAAGTCTATTAGAATGCTAAGCAATAATTCGTCTGCCAGTCAGCAATATTTTATAGAATTGTTGTAGACGTGCAATCACAGTAGATAAAAACATTACCCTCCTTTTTTGCAGTCGGGTAAAAAGGTAAATCTATGGGGGTCTCAGTTTCCAACGTGTTTGAAATGTCTAACAATTTAAACACAATCCATATGTATATTTGTTACAGATGAAGCTGAAGATTATTGGAGAAATATCTAACTGCAGCAGCGTAGAGAGCAAAATAGGCTGTGGATGATGGAAGTACTGACAGATTATAATAGTTTCAAGCAATGTAGACATAATAATGTATTAGGTCTGATTAAAATAAAAGGCTGGTTCAAAATGAGTTCCTTATTGGTTTTTATTTCCCATATTAACTTAAACAATATAAACAATAAATATAGACTGGCCTGTTGGTCTAGTGGTTAGTGACCCTGACTGCTAAGCCGGAGGTCGTGGGTTCGATCCGCACCCAGGACAAATCTTTGTGTGATGAGCATCAAGGTTTGTTCTGTGTCTGGGTGTAATTTATCTATAATATGTATGTATTTACAAAAAAAAATGCATTTAAGTAGTATATCAGTTGTTTAGTACCCATAACACAAGCAAATATAATTGCTTACTTTGGGACTAGATGGCGCTGTGTGAATGTGGTAGAATATATTATATTATATTATTATATTAAAATCAGGTAGATATATTTTATATGTGCCTAGGCAACTAATACAATGTTTATAATATAATTACGACAATAATTACAATATTAATATTATTTACTTTTTTTCAATATGTCACTTGTCACTATAAAAATCAAGGTGAAAACTTTTCGATCGCGTATTTCTCACGTTTGCTTACTTTACTTCATAAACTGTCAAAATATGTAACTCGCACTCGCACAATTGTTGACGCAGTTTGGAGTTAACCAATCACGTGCACCAACGCTAAACGTGCAAAAACGGTTTCGGCACGTAAAAAATACACTACATAGAGGAAAAACTCACACTCAGAACAAATGTTTCCTAAAGTAACCACCAGATGGAGTGATTTCAATACCATACAAATCTGCGTTTACTTTTACGCCGTGAATTCGTAAAAAAACTCGCACTAGGCACCCTGATATATTAAAAGATAAATGTATATATGCTAAAGGTTTGTCGTGGTTGAAATGTATTTTGAAAGTGAAAAATAATAATATAATTAATATAGAAGACAAAGGTTGTCCAAGTTTGTTAAGTCTGTATAATCAGTATAAATATTCTAAAGATGTGTATAATTGTATTTATCATGATTCTGTTTGTGCTTTGAAAAATAATTTATGTTTAAATAAATGGTTCTTAAATTACAATAAACAATTTTATCAGTATAAGTTGTTTTATTCTTAACAAAATAAAAATATTATTTCCATAATATTATAACTAACAACACTTATTACTCTTCATTACACTTTCATAAATATTTGCATCTAGTACCTTGGAAACAAGCTTCAAACATTGAAAATGCATCAAAACAAATACGAACCTCGTTATGAAATGTATCATACCAATAAGATGCGTTTATTTTCATTTAACTTTTATTGGGTTACCGCTAATTCGCATAAAATATTAATAACAGAAATGGCTGACGCTGGATTTTTTTATTGTGGAAATGGAATAAATGATAAAACTGCATGTTTTTCTTGTGGAGGAATTATTAAAGATTGGGAGATTTATAACGATCCTTGGATGCAACATGCTATTCATTATCCTAAATGTATTTTTTTGAATGCCGTAAAAGGAACGAAATACGTGTTGAATGTCTCTATGGAAACTAAAAATTTAAAAATCTGTTGACAGCTGTAGTCTAACCAGTGTTATTTGTGTTAGACAGAATCACCCCGCTTAAACAGATCCTAGCAGTAGTAGTACCTTATATACTTGACGTTCTTTATGTCCTAGATGCTCCTTATATACAAGACGCTCCTTATATACTCGATGCTCAATATAAAGAAGACACTCCTTATAAACCTGACGCACTTTATGTACAAGACACTCTTTTTATAATAGACGAGTCGCTCTTTATATACTAGACGCTGCTTATATACTAGACGCTCCTTTTATATTCAATGCCCCTTATACAGGGTGTATACGACGATACGACATTAAATGACAAGGCAGCCAGTGTTAACCCTTATAAACATATTCTAATATAAATTATTAAAAAAAAAAGGAAAAAAAAAAAAAAAAAAAAAAAAAAACTAAGCTACATATTATTTAAAGTCGAAAAATTTAAGAATATAAAACTACACATTATTTTTCTATCGTGACGTTTTCGACATGACGACGACAAAAGTGCGGAACAGAGTAAGAGATAAGATAATATGAAAGAGTCAGAGATATTTAAATGAATTGAATGACGTAATGACAACATACGATCAACGTAAATACCTACAGGTTGTTTAAAACTGTGAACAACTGTGACATAAAGAAAGTACATTTGCGTCTAAACTATTGCAAATTTCTGTTTAATTTTTTTGGTATAGCCTTCTAACATCACATACTACACGTGGTTTCATTTAATGTCGTATCGTCGTATACACCCTGTATACTAGACGCTCTTTATAAACTAGACGCTGCTTATATACAGGACGCTCCTTAAATACTAGACGTTCCTTATATACAATATGCTCTTTATATACAAGACGCTCCTTTTATACTAGACGCTCCTTATATACATCACGCTCCTTATACATTAGACACTCCTTTTATATTCAACTTTCCTTATATACTAAATGCTCCTTATATATAGACGCTCCTTATATACATCACGCTCCTTATACACTAGACACTCCTTTTATATTCAACTTTCCTTATATACTAAATGCTCCTTATATACTAGACGCTCCTTATATACATCACGCTCCTTATACACTAGACACTCCTTTTATATTTCACTTTCCTTATATACTAAATGCTCCTTATATACTAGACGCTCCTTTTATACTAGACGATCGTTATACACTAGACGCTCTTCATACTAGACGCTCCCTACATACTAGACACTACTTATTTACTAGATGCTCGTTATATACCATTTTATATTCAATGCTCCTTATTTAGAAATGCAAAGGAGCTAAACTGCTTGCTAGCTTAGTAGCTAGGTTACTGAATAAAGCTCAGACTTAACATTAGTGAACAGGGTGCCTAGTGCGAGTTTTTTTACGAATTCACGGCGTAAAAGTAAACGCAGATTTGTATGGTATTGAAATCACTCCATCTGGTGGTTACTTTAGGAAACATTTGTTCTGAGTGTGAGTTTTTCCTCTATGTAGTGTATTTTTTACGTGCCGAAACCGTTTTTGTACGTTTAGCGTTGGTGCACGTGATTGGTTAACTCCAAACTGCGTCAACAATTGTGCGAGTGCGAGTTACATATTTTGACAGTTTATGAAGTAAAGTAAGCAAACGTGAGAAATACGCGATCGAAAAGTTTTCACCTTGATTTTTATAGTGACAAGTGACATATTGAAAAAAAGTAAATAATATTAATATTGTAATTATTGTCGTAATTATATTATAAACATTGTATTAGTTGCCTAGGCACATATAAAATATATCTACCTGATTTTAATATAATAATATAATATAATATATTCTACCACATTCACACAGCGCCATCTAGTCCCAAAGTAAGCAATTATATTTGCTTGTGTTATGGGTACTAAACTGATATACTACTTAAATGCATTTTTTTTTTGTAAATACATACATATTATAGATAAATTACACCCAGACACAGAACAAACCTTGATGCTCATCACACAAAGATTTGTCCTGGGTGCGGATCGAACCCACGACCTCAGGCTTAGCAGTCAGGGTCACTAACCACTAGACCAACAGGCCAGTCTATTGTTTATATTGTTTAAGTTAATATGGGAAATAAAAACCAATAAGGAACTCATTTTGAACCAGCCTTTTATTTTAATCAGACCTAATACATTATTATGTCTACATTGCTTGAAACTATTATAATCTGTCAGTACTTCCATCATCCACAGCCTATTTTGCTCTCTACGCTGCTGCAGTTAGATATTTCTCCAATAATCTTCAGCTTCATCTGTAACAAATATACATATGGATTGTGTTTAAATTGTTAGACATTTCAAACACGTTGGAAACTGAGACCCCCATAGATTTACCTTTTTACCCGACTGCAAAAAAGGAGGGTAATGTTTTTATCTACTGTGATTGCACGTCTACAACAATTCTATAAAATATTGCTGACTGGCAGACGAATTATTGCTTAGCATTCTAATAGACTTTATTTGATATGAGTAAATGCTGTCCATATAAATTTAATCTCTTTAGCATCATTATCACCCTCTAGACAATGACCTACGATGCATGATTGCATATTTCGGCAAAAAAATGTGAGCATTAAGTATAACATCAATACATACCTTGTCATATTCATTTCGAAGTTCCATCATGATTTTTTCATATATTAAGTGTGGCTCTCTTCACAGTCAATGATGTTGGACCACCTACTATTTGCATTGTAGACTGGTTTACTGATATTTCCATGTGCAACAAGTAATTTTACAAAATAATATAACTTTCACAAAACAAAAATTCATAAGTAACACTAGTAACTTGTTTACTACAAGTGTTCCATAAATTATATTAGGTACTTTTCTTCCTTTCTTATAAGTTTGTATAAATTAAAATACAATGAAATATAAAGCAAGAGGTTGTTAGGACACGACATGTGTCAAAATATAAACAAACACGATATAACTACGATAAATTCGAGTGACAAGTTATTCTATTAAACCGCCTTATAAAATATCATTTTAGATTTGTTTGGGTAATCTCAAGACGTAAATGTCGTACCAACGCTACAAAAATAACATACCGTTGTCACGGTGAATAAACGGGGTTCGGAAAGTTAGGTTCGGTAAAACCCACACTCGCTTATTGTCGAAGCTCGAAGCGTTTATTGTTTGCTCGGTTTTCACGATGGTAAAAGTCATTCGATTTATATAATAAAACTCGCACTAGGCACCCTGAACATATTGTTTGCGGTCAACCAAGTAGTTAGATAATATGTATTCTAGTAATGTTTCAGAGAAACCGGCTGTTGTCGTTTTATACAAGAGCACATCAATGTCGACCCTGTCAAATGCCTTTTGAAAATCAAAATAAGCGACAACAACTTGCTTCTTATTATTTAGATTTTTAGTGAGAAACGTAACAATATTAAGTAAGTTTGAAGTTATAGAGCGATGTGGTAGAAAACCATGCTGTTCATCCGCAAACCAACCGCGTAATTGAGTGTAAAGGAGACTGATACCTTACCATACATGTTTGGGCCCAAAGTGTAAAGAGATGAAAATTATGTTAATTATTAGCTGGCATATTATAAAATGCTTCTTGAAATTTTTGGACTCTTGGTCAATCTGAGAAAAGAGATAAATGAGATTTTGTGAAAGTAAGTGATCTATGATTTTCAGTAAAAATATCAATCCAAATGAACATGCGAGATTCCCACGTCCGGTATAGCAGCAGAGATGGTACAAATGAAGCAGAAATTCGCAAAAAAAGAAGTCTTTGGAGCATCATCCATGGCATATTTATGACAATTTATTATGACATTGACTTATTTATTTCATTGCGCCACATAATAGATAATATACAGTAATTTAACATACAAACGGTTGGAACGCGAGTCATACCTACGCGCCTCTACTGGGTATACAATTTTAGTGTGGTCAATACAGCCAACATTATTTTATGTTAAATTAAAAAAAAAAAATGATAAGTGTTAAACTTGTTCTGTTTTTACATTTACTAATCAAAAAACACAACATGGATATTATTTGTTCCAATTTACAATCACTTGACACAAGAAAGAAACTCAAGTAAATAAAGGAAATAAAAATACTGTAGGTAGGCATCGCCAGTTTACATACCGTGCGGCTGTAGGTAATTATTTCAAGGAGGGGGCGAAGTTTGAGTACTGTAATTATATTTATAGTGTGATTGCGCGCTGTCTTGGCGCTGTCATCTGTTAACACAGATTAAAAATACAATAAATAATTTATAAATCGATACTTGAATCGATTACTGTTTTATTATGCATTTGAGTGTAATACTATTTTATTTTGTTAATATGGATATTAAAAAATTTAAATACTTTTAATTGCATTAGTTTTACCTACGAATGTTACGTTATGTAGATAGTTATTTTAATAATTTTAAAATAATTATTGAATTTAGTATAACTTGATAATCGGTAAATATTGTCGATACAATCGATAAAAATGGACTAAGAATTTTATATTTGAGATATCTCACCTTCCAGAATGCCAATTGAGCTCATTTTTTAATATGTTAATAAGAAAAAAATAACCAATTTTTTAAGCCATATCACATTGTATTACATTTTGGGCCCAGAAGTCCCCGTCTCCTTTGGAGACTGATACCTTACCATACATGTTTGGGCCCAAAGTGTAAACAGATGAAAATTATGTTCATTATTAGCTGGCATATTATAAAATGCTTCTTGAAATTTTTGGACTCTTGGTCAATCTGAGAAAAGAGATAAATGAGATTTTGTGAAAGTGAGTGATCTATGATTTTCAGTAAAAATATCAATCCAAATGAACATGCGAGATTCCCACGTCCGGTATAGCAGCAGAGATGGTACAAATGAAGCAGAAATTCGCAAAAAAAGAAGTCTTTGGAGTACTAACAAAGCACTAGCAAATACGTAAACACAGGGCAGATGCATCATCCACAACATATTTATGATAATTTATTATGACATTGACTTATTTATTTCATTGCGCCACATAATAGATAATAATAATAATAATAATAACCCCCTCTGGGGCAGTCGTTATCTTCTCATAGGATTAACGCAAACTTGGAGGGCAGATTAGTGTGGCTTTTCAAACACTTGCCATTTAAACAAAAAAATGTACCGCAAGTTTAAATGAAGAGCCCACAAACCGCAGGGCAGCTAGTGGCGTGCTGAATGTGAGTGGCGACACTGCGGTCCTGAATGCCCCAGAGAGTCGGTTTAGACCTCGTCTCCAGCACGTCTTTGTTGGCTGACTGGAATGGATCTCCAAGAGCGACCACAGGACTCTCAACTCTGGCTTGCCTTAACCGGCTGATCAGAGAGGGGTCGCCAGAGCTATATGCTCGGGGGTGGAAGTGTCATTTTTCAATGGCATAATTACGAGGAAACCCGCTCCGGGTCTCCGCTTAGGACCCGCGATGGCGAAATCGGCGCCGCACCGCTCGACACCCCTAGCCGCGCACTACGGTGTTGCCCTGAGACCCGTGGGCTTCGGCCCATGTCGGTTGTGTAAGGGGCCCATCTAGTGTAAGGCGAGTCACCGTCTGCCCAAATCCTCATTTATCATCATATATTCACCGCTGGAGGAGGCAAGCAGGCGACGTTGTTACCGTATACCAGATATCACAATTCCACCGAACACCCAAACCCATAACCCAACTTTATTTGATTCCATAGCATCATACAATAGCTTTACACTTACCGGTGACAAATCATAGCTGTACTACAATAGTGCAGCTGTGATATGGCGCCGGTAGGTGTCTCATTCCATTCTAAATTAAAATTCTTTAAGGGCCTCTGCGTGTTGGACCTGTGTCCCCGCGTAAGCCTTCCAAAAGGACCGGGTATACTTCTCACCATAGCGAGAAATATAGCTGTGAGAAAAAGAGACATAATAATAATAATAAATCTTTATTGTAACAAAAATGTGCTTACAAACGTGTTTTAGCCCTGATTCCCGAACTAGCGCGAGCTGTATGTCAGGAACCAGTTCCTTCCAAAGTACAGTTCAATCACAGGCGTTACAATATTATTTTATGTGAATGAATATAAATAAAAAATAAATAATTAAAGTACTTAGAGCTTACCTATGTTATGCGTGTGTGTGTGTGTGTGTGTTTGTGTGTGTGTGTGGGTGTGTGTGTGTTTGTGTGTGCACGCAAGATGCAACTTTGAGTCTATTTCATTATTAGGAATAACTTTTCTATTTCATTGTAGTCAAGATCCTTAAGCCAGAATTTTATTTTATTTTTAATAAGGTAGTTAGATAGGTGTTTAGATTCAGATGCTAGACTGAATTTGTTGTAAAGCCTAGGTGCGATATTATTAAATTGTTGTTGAGCCAATTTACTTTTAACTCTAGGAACGGGGCACTTGTCGATTCTTTTAACCGAAGGTTTTAGCAAGGGTACTGTTTTTTTATGAAACTTTCTTATACATTGATAAATAAACAACTTCCGCACAGATAAGACATCCGCTTTTTCATAGACTAACTGTGTTGGGTGCCGGAACGGTAAGCAGAGGAGTACTTTGAGCACAGCCCGCTGGGCTCTTTCAAGTTCAAGCAGATGTGTTTTAGCAGACGAACCCCACGAGCATATGCAGTAGGTAATAATACATTCTGCTAGAGCTTTGTAAGTTTGTATTAAAAGCGAAGGGTTTTGTATCAGTCTTAAGTCTTTAAATATATATATAAGTTTCCTTAGCCGATTGCTAACTGAGGTTATATGATTTTTCCAATTTAACTTATCATCTATAATGACACCTAAATATTTTATGTATGTAGTTCTTGCTATTGAAGGGCAACTACACTCGGATGAAAAAGAATTGCTGGATCGGTTACAGGGATACGAATGTGTGCGAAGGTGGAAATTATTGGGCGAAGATACCATAGTCTTGCTAAAGCAAAGGAATTTAGTTTTATCAACATTTAATGATAACAGGCTATCCTCAAGCCATGCAGTGACAATTGACATTCCTTCTTCAGCCAACCGTCGTACATTTTCCCATGTATTACTGTGAAACAGTATGACGGTGTCATCAGCAAACATTTGTATCTGAGCACCCTTAATGTTATATTTGCACAGATCATTAATGTACGCCAAAAATAGCGTGGGACTTAGCGTACTGCCCTGCGGAATCCCGTATGTTGCTCTACTGAAGTTACTGATGTGACTCTCAACCTTAACACATTGCTTCCTATCTGTAAGGTAGTCCTTTAACCACATAAAAGCATTTCCCCTAATTCCTATGTTCTCTAGACGAGTTAAAAGGATAGGAATAGATACGGTATCAAATGCTTTTTGTAGGTCTAGGAATACACCTACACATTTGTCATCATTGTCAAGGTGTGTCGTAATGTTAGAGGTAAGTTGCAAGACAGCATCATCAGTGGAACGTTTTGCTCGAAACCCGTATTGGTTTTCGTTAATAAGGTTGTTACATTCTAGGTATTTGAGGAGTCTTTTATTCATAATTTTTTCTACAATTTTAGAAAGGGTACTTAAAAGTGAGATTGGTCTATAGTTAGTAGGAAGATTCTTTTCGCCTGATTTATAAATGGGACAAACAACAGCTTGTTTAAATATTTTAGGAAATACTCCCCGTTCAAAACTTAAATTAGTTATGTAAGATATTGGCTCTGCAACGTAACAACGCAACTTCTTTAGAATGACCGCTGTAATTTTATCTATGCCTGGAGCACTGTGTGTTTTAAGGCTGTTAATCACATCAATCACCTCAGCCGGGTCCGATAAAAGTAATGCCATGGAGTGTAATGGTGCATCCTTTGTTTTAGCTTTTTGTGCTAGGGTTGTCTCATCTTTGTCTAGCTTTTGCAGGGTCCGGTTAGCAAGATTTGGGCCAATAGATGTAAAAAATATATTAACTTCATCAAGAGATTCAGTAGTGGTCGGTTTTAAAGTCAGTAGTTCTGTAGATGATATATTGGACTTATTCATATTACATAATTCTTTAATAGTATTCCAAGTTCCCTTTATATTGCCTTTATTTTTATTAAATTTATCATTATAATAGTTTATTTTTAACATTTTTATCACTCTTTTTAATGTATTTCTATAAAACAAATATTTATTTATAATTTCTTGATTATTCAAATTAATTTTTGCCCTTTTATGCATTTTGTTCCTTTTTCGTATAGATTTTACTACTCCAACAGTGATCCAAGGTTTTAAAGGCCTATTTCGTTTAGGAACTTTTGTTTCAGTGGTGTTGTCATTTATTATACTTTCTAGTTTTGTTGTCAGTATTAGTGCCGCTTGATTTACATCAGTATTTGAATATAACTCGTTCCATGTTTCAGTTTGTAAGCAATTAATTATTCCAGCGAGATCTACGTAAATCTTGTTAATATAAACTTTTTGTTTGGGAATAGAAGTGCTGTCAATATGCAGTAGAATAGGTGCGTGGTCCGTCAGTTCGTCAAAAACAAAAGTATGTATTGCAGAAGTAGATTTTACCATAAAGTGGTCGAGACAAGTATTCTGTCTTGTGGGACAATCAACTCCTTGTCTAAGTCCGTGATTAGCCATTAAGTTCAAATATGTTGCAGAGTAAGTGCTGAGGTTGTCGGGCATAATGTTTAAATTTAAGTCACCAGTCAAAATTATGTTTTTGTGTTTGCTATAACTATGTAAAATATTATCTAGACTGTTTATATAGTTAATTGGGTTTTTAAAACACGGTGGACGGTAGGTACAGATAATACATATTTCATTTAAAATATTAATCACAATACAATTTCCATCAGAACAAACCGGTTCGACTGATGTAGATCTATATACTTCTCGAACGTAAACAACAACGCCATCGTTTTGGTTTAGTGAGATATTAGATCTAAACATTTTATAATTATTTATTGTCGGTAATACGAAGTTTTCATTAGTCCAACATTCCGTCAGCACTATCACATCAATCATTCTACTAAATTTAGCGACAAACACGAGAAGAACATCGAAATTGGCTTTTATACTTCGTATATTTACTGTTAAAATTGTTAAGGAATTATCGCTAGAACCTGCCATTAATTGTGAATAATGACTAGGTTCACTCAACCTTCTGCATTCAATGCGTTGATTGTCAACGTCATTCATTATCGTAGTATTTATCAAATTGAATTTTAATTTTATAAAGTTCTATGACACGTTTTAAAATCAAAATGAGGGCAGTTGTAAATTTGCTTGTTGAAAATATCATGATCCGGTTCTTTGATATTTGTATAGTACAAAGTATACGTAAACTTGTTAAGTTTGTTTTTACAATATAAATAGAATTAATTATTTCTTTGTTAAATATTATTTGAGACGTTTTCATTGTATTAAAGTTGCAAATATAGCAGAAATAAAGTGCTAGGAAAGAATTGCGGTTGTGTATACGTGTAAATAGTTTCTGTGGCTTTATAAAGTGATGGTTATAGTATTTGTTATGTATGTGAGTGTGATTTAATTTGTGGCAGGGTGTGTAAAGGTAAGCATTCAAAAAACATAAAAAGGCTATGTAAAAATTAGAGTTAAAACATTTAGTATGACATTCAAGAATCGTAGATAAATAAAGCATAAACAAAGTGATAGATATAAGTGAGACTAGTCATTGTTGCGTTTTGAGCTTAGTGAAATCTGCTTCAGAGTTGATAATATGATATGGCTGTCCTTCATCTCTTCGTAAAAAAACTTTCCCGTTTGTTGTCCAACAGAAGTTGTACTTATTAGTTTTTGCAAACTCTCGCGCTAAGTAGAATAATCTCTTTGCTTTAAATGTCAAATTTTCCGAGAAATATACCGGTTGTTTGTTACCTTCAATTTTCATGTTATGCGTGTTGAGTTTATTGTCTTTGTGGGAAGAGTTATGCTTCTGCACAGCTTTTAAAAAGTTTTCCTTCTGTAAAACGCTGGACAAGTCTACGATAATCGGCTTATTCGAAGTATTCGAATTTGACTTAGGTTTTGTGCGAAAGATGTCCCGTATATCCGACTTATTGAGAGGGATGTTAAGGGCCTTACCGGTGTTTAAAATAAGTTCTGATAAATCTTCCTTAGTCTCATTAGGCTTCTGGGGGACGTTTCTCACTTCGATACTTGATGTTTTTAGTTGTCGTTCAAGATTTTCTACTTTATTTTCTAAATTAATAATATAGTTGCAGTTAGATTTTCTTTCATTCTCAAGCTCAGTCATCTTTTTCACCATTTCATCATATTTAGCAGAAATGAACTCCATAGTATCTCGAATACCCTCGTTCTGTTTAACTAATGTAGTCATACTGTTTTGTAGAGAAGTAAATTTTTTATTCTGTTCTGCTTTGAGATCGTTAAACATTTGTAAAAATTCTTGCTTAAAGGTAATATAGTCATCATTTACTTTACGCCTCGGTCGCTTTGCCTTAACATTTTCCGTGTTGGCATCGCATTCTGTTGATGCACTGTTTGGCTCAGAGTCATCAACTCCCAGTTGCATCGGTGCCTTTATTGTAGGAGGAGTGCGTTTCAAAGGCATATCGAAACTTTGAAGGTGGGCGTTTGAACAAGATAGTTTTTAGAGCCTAGTAATGTACCAGGAGGCAAACGCTTAAAGGGTACGTACCTCCCAGCTCCAGCTATTCCTTATTGTAGAATTGATATGTTGCAGTTGTAGGCGTGCGTATCAAAAATAACTTCGAATTTTGAAAAAAAGAAAATAATATATATAAAAATGTTTAAAGTACGTCTGAACACCTCAGAGGTCCGGGGGGAATAATATACAGTAATTTAACATACAAACGGTTGGAACGCGTGTCATACCTAACGCGCCTCTACTGGGTATACGATTTCAGTATGGTCGATACAGCCAACATTATTTAATGTTAAATTAAAAAAAAATAATGATAAGCGTTAAACTTGTTTTGTTTTTACATTTACTAATCAAAAAACACAACATGGATACCTATTATTTGTTCCAATTTACAATCACACTCAAGTAAATAAAGGAAATAAAAATACTGTAGGTAGGATCGCCAGTTTACATACCGTGCGGCTGTAGGTAATTATTTCAAGGAGGGGGTCGAAGTTTGAATACTGTAATTATATTTATAGTGTGATTGCGCGCTGTCTTGGCGCTGTCATAATTAACACAGATAAAAAATACAATAAATATTGAGAAATCGATACTTGAATCTTTTACTGTTTTATTATTCATTTGAGTGTAATACTATTTTATTTTGTAAATATGGATATTAAAAAATTTTAATATTTTTAATTTCATTAGTTTTATCTACGAATGTTACGTTATGTAGATAGTTGGGTCTTTCCCCTTTGGGACCACGACACACAAACCGTGGTCCGTTTGGTTTTGGTGTGAAACAGCCAATTCAAAAAAGGCCGTTCCGCGATTGACACCGTAGTCCCAAAGTGTCGTGGTCCCAAAGGGGATAGTTATTTTAATAATTTTAAAATAATTCATATTTTACTTTATTTCATATTTTACAATATCCACAATTGTTTTATTTTTATTAGTTTATGACTTTAGCGACCATAAATAAATACAATGATAATTCACTGTCAAATGTCAAATTTTAGACCGAAAATAAATGGCGCGAATACATAACAATGGCTCGCGGATCCTAGGTCTATGGTATTTGTATTCTGCTATTATACTACCTTGATACTGCAATATATGTATTTACTTTTCTACAAAAAATATTTTATTTCATATTTTACTTTATTTGATAATTTTACTACACAATTGTCATAATATATTCTTTGAATTTACTGGTGAATGATTAGTAATATATTCAAGTAATGAGGTTGGATAGTAAGCAAAAAGAAAAAAGAGATCTTTGATTTCTTTTTAATCTGTCATACTGAATTGTCATTAGGGCTGACGTTGATAAATATAGTAATATACATATACAAAGTTGAAAGGATGAATGTTTGTTTGTATATTTGATAATTTTAACCAAAAAGACACGGGATGGATGTTTACAAAGATAAGTACTATTCTAATCAATCACGTAATATTGGTTATGTTTAATCTGAAGTAATTATCTGTGCTTAGAAAATATTGGCCGAAATTTCCCCTCTAAAAGTGAAAAGTTGCTGTGGTCACAGGAACAAAATAACAGGTAAGCGAAGTCACGGGTGACATACAGTATTATTATAAGATTTTTGGGATTATATACATTTCATTTAATATCGTAATAACTTTTAAACTATTTGTCGAAATAACCTAGTGTAAACGACAAAAATTATCTAAATTAAATGACAAAAGTGATAAAGGTATTTACATTCCTAGGAATTAGTTTAATACCATGAAATTTTTCACTTTAAATGCAGTATCCGATTTAAATGTATTTCTTGCTCACTATTCTCTCTATATCGACTTCCACATAAAAGATAGGCATATGCTGTCGCGGACTTTTTTTTATAACTATTTAAGAGTAACAGTTCCTCCATACATTATCCTCGTGTAAAACTAACGGTTTAGGTAGAGGAAGCAGAAATAGCTATAAGATGGCAGATTTTTCTCCGACTTACTTTACATTTGTTCTCATGGTTTAGCCAATTTACGCGATATCTGTATAAAATATAGCCTATATGTTATTCTGATGTATAAGGTAAATTACTGCAAAGTTTCATTGAAATCTATTCAGTGGTTTTTTCGTTTACTGGTAACAAACATCCAAACATTCTTACAAACTTTCGCATTTATAATATTAGTAGGATTCATTATTCATTATATTGTATTACATTTGGGCCCAGAAATCCCCGTCTCCCAGCTATATTTTCATCTGTATAAGACCTTTTGAAATTGTATATAAATTTTGAGATTTTATATTTAGATTCTTCCGAAGCAACGAATAATCCGAGTAACTGGGCCGTATCGTGGTCTGGGTGCCTAGTGCGAGTTTTTTTACGAATTCACGGCGTAAAAGTAAACGCAGATTTGTATGGTATTGAAATCACTCCATCTGGTGGTTACTTTAGGAAACATTTGTTCTGAGTGTGAGTTTTTCCTCTATGTAGTGTATTTTTTACGTGCCGAAACCGTTTTTGCACGTTTAGCGTTGGTGCACGTGATTGGTTAACTCCAAACTGCGTCAACAATTGTGCGAGTGCGAGTTACATATTTTGACAGTTTATGAAGTAAAGTAAGCAAACGTGAGAAATACGCGATCGAAAAGTTTTCACCTTGATTTTTATAGTGACAAGTGACATATTGAAAAAAGTAAATAATATTAATATTGTAATTATTGTCGTAATTATATTATAAACATTGTATTAGTTGCCTGGGCACATATAAAATATATCTACCTGATTTTAATATAATAATATAATATAATATATTCTACCACATTCACACAGCGCCATCTAGTCCCAAAGTAAGCAATTATATTTGCTTGTGTTATGGGTACTAAACAAATGATATACTACTTAAATGCATTTTTTTTTGTAAATACATACATATTATAGATAAATTACACCCAGACACAGAACAAACCTTGATGCTCATCACACAAAGATTTGTCCTGGGTACGGATCGAACCCACGACCTCCGGCTTAGCAGTCAGGGTCACTAACCACTAGACCAACAGGCCAGTCTATATTTATTGTTTATATTGTTTAAGTTAATATGGGAAATAAAAACCAATAAGGAACTCATTTTGAACCAGCCTTTTATTTTAATCAGACCTAATACATTATTATGTCTACATTGCTTGAAACTATTATAATCTGTCAGTACTTCCATCATCCACAGCCTATTTTGCTCTCTACGCTGCTGCAGTTAGATATTTCTCCAATAATCTTCAGCTTCATCTGTAACAAATATACATATAGATTGTGTTTAAATTGTTAGACATTTCAAACACGTTGGAAACTGAGACCCCCATAGATTTACCTTTTTACCCGACTGCAAAAAAGGAGGGTAATGTTTTTATCTACTGTGATTGCACGTCTACAACAATTCTATAAAATATTGCTGACTGGCAGACGAATTATTGCTTAGCATTCTAATAATAATAATAATTGGCGGCACAGGACCGTTCGCAGTGGCGTAAATTAGGTGAGGCCTATGTTCAGCAGTGGACGTCGTTGGGCTGATATGATGATGATGATGATGATTCTAATAGACTTTATTTGATATGAGTAAATGCTGTCCATATAAATTTAATCTCTTTAGCATCATTATCACCCTCTAGACAATGACCTACGATGCATGATTGCATATTTCGGCAAAAAAATGTGAGCATTAAGTATAACATCAATACATACCTTGTCATATTCATTTCGAAGTTCCATCATGATTTTTTCATATATTAAGTGTGGCTCTCTTCACAGTCAATGATGTTGGACCACCTACTATTTGCATTGTAGACTGGTTTACTGATATTTCCATGTGCAAGAAGTAATTTTACAAACTAATATAACTTTCACAAAACAAAAATTCATAAGTAACACTAGTAACTTGTTTACTACAAGTGTTCCATAAATTATATTAGGTACTTTTCTTCCTTTCTTATAAGTTTGTATAAATTAAAATACAATGAAATATAAAGCAAGAGGTTGTTAGGACACGACATGTGTCAAAATATAAACAAACACGATATAACTACGATAAATTCGAGTGACAAGTTATTCTATTAAACCGCCTTATAAAATATCATTTTAGATTTGTTTGGGTAATCTCAAGACGTAAATGTCGTACCAACGCTACAAAAATAACATACCGTTGTCACGGTGAATAAACGGGGTTCGAAAAGTTAGGTTCGGTAAAACCCACACTCGCTTATTGTCGAAGCTCGAAGCGTTTATTGTTTGCTCGGTTTTCACGATGGTAAAAGTCATTCGATTTATATAATAAAACTCGCACTAGGCACCCTGATAACCATAATGTTTTAACTAAACCAGACGCACTCCTGCATGAGCATGATGTACCCCTTGTGGGTTCGGATATATGGGAGGTAAGATGCTATGTATTTAATAAGCAAATCCCCTTATTTTTCCCATTCCTCGCTATTTATATTTTCCTTTTTCGGTAGGCAGTAGCTTGATTGTATATTTTTCGCGTTGCTTAAAGAGAACCCAATGATGTCAAGGAGCACCACAGTCACAGCTAGCTACAATAAAAATAGATTCAAACCCTTTTGTCGATAATATCGATTTTAACAGACACAATTAATGCTATACATATAAATAAACGTGTTTCTGTAGTAGAAATGGTGACAATAGCTATGAAGGAGGACAAAATAATAGGTAAAAAATAACATAAAAAGTATATAATTATCCATACATATTATAAAAGGCTTTGTCCTGACTGACTGCCTGGCTGGCTGACTGACTGACAGACAACGCACAGCCTAAACCGCTGCACACTGGGGCCGGCTCGTACAACGTTATACTTAAAACTCGATTTTCAAAATGAGGGTTTTTAAAAAATGTATCTATATGTGAGTAGACTTGAGAATATTTAACATAATTGGTGTAAATACTAGTAGTTGCTACAATGACATGCTGTCCAGTGCATCAGCTCAAACTTGACTGTAATCGCTAAATTAATCATTCGATAACGTACGTGAGGTTATAGTCAATTTTACAACATTTATTTCTACAAGTAAACCTTCTATTTAACTGTGTGTGGATCATGTTTTCAACTAGGCAGGGTATGGTATGCTATTGTTTTTTTTATAAATCTTAATGTTCAGTACTTTTGGATTTATGGCTATTTCTAAGTGATAGTAAGATTTTGTATGTACCGAATCAAAAGTTATTTGATTTTGCGCAAACTCAGAGACATGATCATACTTACGTAGACCAAATATAAAACTTATACAAACATTTTGAAGTCCCTCAAGTTTGTCTAGTTGGTTCTCATATACATACATAAGCGTGAAAAACATTACCCTCCTTTTTGGCAGTCGGGTAAAAAGACATACAATTTCTCCATACAAACTTTGGACCCTTGTTTCACACCCTTTTAGGGGTTGAATTTTATTTTATGTCGAAATTAATATCATTTTCGTAATCAGTGTCCTTGAAAACTTGAAAAGACTTTAGTACTATTTATTTCCTGATTATCTATAGTTTAAACCCTATCCTAATAGTTTCGTCATGTCCGTCCATCCATCGGTCCGTCCGTCTTGTTTTTATTATGTGAATATTTTCGGAAATAAACGCTCCAAAAGTAGCATTAATTGTGTGTCCTCCGTATCCTCCCCCCTATTTTCTAAATCGTAAAACCTAAAAATCGGCAAAACATCAAATACTTTTAACCATTACAAACTTTAAATGCATAATAAACTCAAATCAAGAGATGTTTAATCTTACCTCATGCCCATAATACCTCTGCGTTCTAATCACAGAGTATATTATGAGCACCAAGTTTAAGTAACTATCACCGGTGCGAGAAGCAAGTTTTATTTTTCAAGTATCAGATAACGTTTCTAAAAGCTACCGTTGAACTCCAATTATATTGACATGGAAGAATATGAAAAACAGATGTCAACGCATTTTGTGCTATAGCAATTCTTAATATTCGTATATAAAATATACATAGTGCCAAAGAAGAGAAATGCCAACACTCGTCATATAGTTTACCCTTTTTCAAAATTGAACATGACAAATTTTGAAGTTTTTAGTAACCATACGTACAATGAAAATCCTGTTTTCCCCTTTCTTAATCCCGTAAGGGGATGAATTTCATGAAATTCATGAATGATAAATATCAAGAGGGATACATAAAGTTACTTACAAAGTGCAGGGCCTCGGGAGTACGAAGTGACCATATAGGGCATGCGTCGCGTGTCACTCTCGCGAATGTAAATAGCGTTCAATGTTAGACCGGTGCGACACAGAGAGCTATTTGTTCCTATGGATGTAATTAGCAATCGTTGTATGCGGATGATGGTCTTAAATGGCAGTTGCGCGCGCAGAGAAGTGTCGGTGGTGCGCGGCGCCTTGTAGGGAGGCGCGCGCGTGCCAAGAGTCGCCGCGCCGCGTATATAGCGCCGCGCCGCCGAGCCCAGCGCACTACCGTCGCTGCCGCCGCCGCCGCCACTGCAGCTGCACCCAGTCCAGGAACCTCCGGCCACAACATGTGTGACGACGATGCGGGCGCGCTGGTAGTCGACAACGGCTCAGGCATGTGCAAGGCGGGCTTCGCCGGGGACGACGCGCCGCGCGCCGTGTTCCCCTCCATCGTGGGCCGCCCGCGCCACCAGGGCGTCATGGTGGGCATGGGCCAGAAGGACTCGTACGTCGGCGACGAGGCGCAGAGCAAGCGAGGTATCCTCACTCTCAAGTACCCCATCGAGCACGGTATCATCACCAACTGGGACGACATGGAGAAGATCTGGCATCACACGTTCTACAACGAGCTGCGAGTGGCGCCCGAGGAGCACCCCATCCTGCTGACGGAGGCGCCCCTCAACCCCAAAGCGAACAGGGAGAAGATGACGCAGATCATGTTCGAGACGTTCAACTGCCCCGCCATGTACGTGGCCATCCAGGCGGTGCTGTCGCTGTACGCGTCGGGCCGCACCACCGGCATCGTGCTGGACTCCGGCGACGGCGTGTCCCACACCGTGCCCATCTACGAGGGCTACGCGCTGCCGCACGCCATCCTGCGCCTGGACCTGGCGGGCCGCGACCTCACCGACTACCTCATGAAGATCCTGACGGAGCGCGGCTACTCGTTCACGACGACGGCCGAGCGCGAGATCGTGCGCGACATCAAGGAGAAGCTTTGCTACGTGGCGCTGGACTTCGAGCAGGAGATGCAGACGGCGGCCGCTTCCACCTCGCTGGAGAAGTCGTACGAGCTGCCCGACGGACAGGTCATCACCATCGGTAACGAGCGCTTCCGCTGCCCCGAGGCGCTGTTCCAGCCCTCATTCCTGGGCATGGAGTCGTGCGGCATTCACGAGACCGTGTACAACTCAATCATGAAGTGCGACGTGGACATCCGCAAGGACCTGTACGCCAACACGGTGCTGTCAGGCGGCACCACCATGTACCCCGGTATCGCCGACAGGATGCAGAAGGAGATCACGGCGCTCGCGCCCTCCACCATCAAGATCAAGATCATCGCGCCGCCCGAGAGGAAGTACTCGGTGTGGATCGGCGGCTCCATCCTGGCCTCGCTGTCCACCTTCCAGCAGATGTGGATCTCCAAGCAGGAGTACGACGAGTCCGGCCCCGGCATCGTGCACCGCAAGTGCTTCTGAGTGCCTCTTCCTCACCTACAACTTTACTTTTATATGTTCGCCATACAAATGTATTTATTTTATACTCTCTGTCGGAGACTGCACGCTGTTGCGTTATCATGTAAGTGAGCTACGTTTAAGTGTATGTTGTTTAATATAATTTTGTAATTGAACATGTGTTTACTGTACTCGGCCGACTGCTGCACGTGCTAGTGCCCATATAAGGGGGCGCGTAATGCGCGACTATTAATAGTGTCGGTGACAATCGAACAGTTTAATTTAGTATCGAAGTGCGCGCCAATCGTTCGCTCTCGATCGGCGCGGAGACAATGCGTACTCACCTGACCGACACTCCTGTTATTTATATCACCGATACATTTAGAGAATCAATTAGAGCGTTCATTATGTCACACACATATTGTAGACGTGCGGGTAGTAGCTTCACCCGGCACCAAACGCCAGCTCCGGATCTACGGTTTTGTTCAAACCGAGGCTGGAACGCCATAATAGCGCCCCCTCCCGCCATTTCAGTTTTGTGACCGAGAGAATAAGTACTCTGATCTAATCAATTTGTACTCTTGCCTATTAGCTAATACTAATATATATTAGACTGGCCTGTTGGTCTAGTGGTTAGTGACCCTGACTGCTAAGCCGGAGGTCGTGGGTTCGATCCCCACCCAGGACAAATCTTTGTGTGATGAGCATAAAGGTTTTTTCTGTGTCTGGGTGTAATTTATCTATAAAATGTATGTATTTACAAAAAAAAATAATTATATATTTTATACACACAAGAGATTTCCTCAACCAACGTTGATATCACGTGGCTTTTATTCGGTTCCATTATAAGTTTTTGGTTATTCTAAACCTCGGCATAAGATCTATTAAGTTTCAAACTTAAACTTAACGCGTTATGGTGTTCTAAAAGTTGTCTCACAAATCAAATAAAAAATTGTGTCCGCGTTTGTACCTGCGTGGTTTCGCACACTTGAACAGATTTTAAGTTACACGTAAATGGACTGATAACTAATCTTTACTCTAATGGTAGTTGTTTGTCACACTGTTTAATGCACACTGAGTAAAATATATTAATTTTAATAATTATACATAAATTGCATATGACGCACCGCATAGTAAAGGTCGCGGCCGTCAGCAAATTATGTACAGTGACTGTACTGAGACTGTACAGCGTTTTAAGAATAAAAAAAATGTCTTGACAGATGTACAAACAAAAAGCATTTTTGTGACTTTAGACTTTGAATAGATGTTAGTCAACATTTGAGACGATTGTAGTTAGTACTTACTGTGCTTAGCGCAAATAAAGATAAATGTATTGGCAATGCATCTTTATTTAATAGCTCTCATTCCGAGGTAAGACCCCCAATAAGACCGGACTGTTTCTCCCGCCGCGGTCTCTCTCGGTGATGGAATCTTGCAAGTTCAATTTGCAACACTTGTCGATTTCCGATTAACTTGTAATTTTTTTACTCTGATCCTAAATAATACCTAAAGTCTAATAATGGAGCCCGAAGTTGGCTACGATTGAATTTGGGCTCGTTAGGCATAACATGGCCTCCGATTTCAGATGATATTCAAGGTTTGGTGATGCAGCCGGAGCGCGGTGAAGGAGCGCGGAGACACATTTGAATCTTTGCTTCCGGCGTTCTTTATTTGGCCACTGCTCAGTTTTTATAGGACGTAGCGTGATGGTGTACAGCTTATAACCTTCCTCGATAAATGGGCTATCCAAAACTAAAAGACTTTTTCTAATCGGACCAGTAGTTCCTGAAAGCCTAGTGTTCAACCAAACAACCAAACTCTTTAGCTTTATAATATAGATAATATAGTATAGATAATTTAGTATAGACAATATAGTATAGATAGATAGGACCTCCTTCTCTATTATGGGTTAGATTTATTGATGGGTTTAAAGAATTAATTGTTCAGTAAACTTATCACCGTGGACTGTTTGTAGGCTGTGGTGTAGTCACACGTGGTGGTGGTAAGTTGCTCGACTCAGGGTAAATAAAAAGTCTCAGCTCCTGTAACACCCTTATGTTTTTATTATATAAAAATATGTACAACTATGTATGTACACGACTAGTTACACCAACAGTCAACAGAGCAACATACAATGTACTAATACAACGAGCGACAGTATTGTACGCGTGTGTGACGTCACGCGCAGTGTCCGGTGGCGCGTGACGTCACGGCACCGAGCACCGAGCACAGTTCACAGCAGGCTCTTGTCGGGCGGCGCGTCGTCGTCGCTGTCGCCGCACTCGAAGCGGATGTGGCGCGGCGGGCGCGCGGCGGGCGCGGGGCGCGTGCGGGGCGCGGGCGGGGCGGCGGCGTCGGGCGCGCCGCCCGCCGCCAGTCACACCTTGTCCTCGGCGCCGGCGCCGGAGCGCACGAACTGCAACACGCGCACGGATGAGCGGCGCGCGCCCGAGCGCGACGAGCGGCGCGGCGCGATACTCACCGACACCGTCGTGGCCGTGGCCGAGTTGGCGCGCGGCCGGAACGTCAGCACGCGCCAGCGCCGCCGCAGCTGCGCCAGCACCTCGCCGTTGCAGAAGCAGTACAGCACCGCCACGCACAGCCCCTGCAGCGACGTCGTCAGCGCCGACACGTACTCGTACGCCAGCCACCACGACGCCGTGTGCTCCGGCCGGAACGGCATCAGCACGTACTGCAGCCCCAGCAACGGTGCCAGAAGGCAAGTGGCCCGCAGCGCGTGCAGCGCCGTGGCGGAGGGCCGCGGCGGCCCGCCCGGCCCGCCCACGCCGCCGCCGGCGCGCAACTTGGTGCACAGCACGCGCACGATGTTGCACAGGAAGGCCACGTTGAGGAGCACGGCGCCGCACGCCAGCACGGCCAGCTCGGGGCGCGGCGAGCCCTCGTCCATCCAGCACAGCGGCGCGTCCCCCGCGGCCCGCAGCCCCACGTACACGCCGGCGGAGGTGAGCGGCAGCGCCCAGCCCAGCAGCAGCAGCGCGCGCAGCAGGCGCCGCTCCGACACGAAGGCGCTGACCAGCACCGTGTGCAGGTACAGGCCCTCGCACAGCATCCACGTGTACGTGGTGAGCATGGCGTACTGCAGCACGGCGTTGAGCGCGCGGCACCAGGCGGGCGACTGGCGCAGCGTGCCCGGCGAGCGCACCACCAGCGCGTACCACGCCAGCCACAGCGCGTTGTTCGCCGCGAACGACGCGAACAGGTTCATGTGCACCGTGATGCGCGCGCAGCGCAGGCTCCTGCACAGCGCACCACAAGTACGGACACCACGCTCATTCATGTACGTCGATTCGCACCGAGTGTTCAATTCATTTTAAGAAATATAAGGTGCGAACCGCTTCTTTACTTTTTTGAACGAGCCGGTTTGCACCCAAATTTATTCGATAGACGAAACGATAGTACCTACAATGTATTATTTTTTAACTAGTCGTTTCGCACACTCGGTGCAAACATATATATGATGCCGATCGACTTATAAAACCAGCGACTCACTTGAAGTAGAGCAGGATGAAGAGCGAGAGCAGCAGCGCCACCAGCGACACGCTGTAGCCGGTCTCGTACACCGCGATGATGTCGCTCACGTCCTGCAACATGTACCACTCAGTGAGCCGCCGCCCCACCACGTAGGGGGTAGGTGGGGAGTGGGGAGCTGATACCGACATCCTCGGGCTTGACGCAGGTGGTGTAGTTGGACCAGGGCCGGCCGGTCTCGGGGTGCAGCCACCACGTGCCGTTCGCCATGCACTCCTTGTGCGCCATCACTGTAACGTGACACACCACGTGTTAGAGCGAGCGCGAGTGATGCACGAGACACGCAGACAGACAGAGACGCACGCTCGGGACTGAAGCCGGGCACGAAGGCGGGGCAGGGCCGGAACACGGTGGAGTTGGCGCGAGCGTGCGGCCAGCACAACCACGAGTCGTACGTGCCGGCGCAGTACGCGCCCGCCGGCGCCACGCTCGCGTTGTTGGCCGCCGAGCACTGCGCCTCCTCACGCGAGATGCGCTCGGGGTCGTCCATCGCGTTGGCCCCGCGCTCGCCCGCGCTCGCCCCGCGCTCGCCCCGCGCTCGCCACGCGCTCGCCCGCGCTCGCCACGCACTGGACACGCGCTCGCGACCTGCCTCACCGCGCGCACATCCTACACCACCTGAAACAGACGGGCAGAAAGCATCACCAACATTGAACATATGAGAAACAAGATACGAAAGTGTAATTTAACAATGTTGTACCTAGATTATCAACACAGCTCTGCTTATGCTCCTTTTCGGAATTGACTATTATCCTGCATTAAATACGTTTTGTTAGGGCGTTCCCAAGCATTAAGTTTTGGAGTCGCAAATAAAAGTTCACTGTTAAAACTGTTATATACTTTTAAGTCTATTACATACTTTATTTATTTCAAAAGAAACTTTACAGCTTGTTTATAATACACATACATAAGAGATTAGGTACCACCAACAAATGCGGTCATTGTATAAAACCTGAGTTAGGTTTTAATAAAAGTTAATAATAATAAATATGAGAATAACTTTGTTGGTAGTGCCAATAACAAAAGTGTCTTAAGCCAACTAATAAGTTTCCTGACATTAACTAGACAGAAGCTTAAATTATTAAGTTTTTTTGTTTAATTATAAATGTACGATCCTCGTCATACGATACTCGTACATTCATCAATTTAAATTGTATCATGTCAGCAGTTCACTTGATTCATCACTTTTATTAATTGTATTAATTAGTTCGCAATAACCATATACCGACAACGGTCGTGTCGCGTACTCATCTAGCATTTTATCATTTTATCTATCTAAGCAAATTATCTTTCAAGTATCAATATAGTTAATTAATTTATCTTTTAGTTTTATTGAGCTTTTATCCCAGGTTGTACAATCACGGACCGTACAAGAAACGAAAGTGAGAAACGAAAATATAAACTTAAAACAAAAAAAAATCCTTTTAGAAAACTGTATGAACAAAATAAAAATAAAATTAAAAAAATTAAGAATGAGATAACAAAATATATATCTATATAACAAAATATATATTTATAATATATATGTATGTATCTATATTTCTGAATAGACAAAAAGTCTGTTTGCGACAATAAATAGTACATAGTACTAATTAATTTAACTTATTGCTATGTATTGAAATGCAACTTGTGTGTGTTCACTAGAAAGCAAACTGAGTCGCTAGAGCAAACCATTGCAGCATTGTATATATAACCCATAGCTAAACTACCATCATGACACAATCGATATGAAGAAAAGAATTAACATAGAAAGTAGAATTACTAATCTTATGAAAGTAATTGTAGCTGCTCGATGGCTAACTACCAACAAGTGTGTGCACAATTCGCTCACGAGAGCTGTTTTTAGAAAGGAGGAATAAATCAATATTAGAGAAATGTGTATTGTAAGTCCGAGGTAATCTAGTCATAACTGCGTTTTTCCCCAAGGTTGGTGCGGTGATGGGTAACATCAAAAAGTTTAGTGTTTCTAGTACGCTTCCTTGGAATATTTAAGCTAATCTTTGAAAGTAAGTCAGGACAGTCCATATTACCCTGCAAGATATCATAAAATAATAACATGTCTAACATGGTACGTCTACTATTAAGGGAAAGCCGTTTATAGTGTTTGCAGTCGTCATCAAAGGCCCTGAACAACCAATTCATCTGCAAACGAAGAAGCATGATTTCTAAGGTCTAAAGAAGTGTTATTGATAATATTATAACCATCATTTGTCCAGCGTAGACATGGTAGATTGAAGTCTCCTGCAAGTATGACAGTCTGATTGGGATGTTTCATTATGGTTTCAGCAACCAAACTCTTTGTACAATCTAGGCATGATGCTATACATGACTGATCAGGAGGTATATAGACCAAATTAACATGAACTCAGTCGTCCCCAAACTGCCCGCTGAGATAGTTACACAAAGAACCTCAGTATTATAACAGCTAAATGGCTGAGATTGCCATACTTCAGCGGTGAATTTACGATGTATACACATCGCAACACCACCACCCGTTTTTTTGACAGATAAGAGAAGATCTCGGTCTCGTCCAAAAATTTGATATCTATTATCACACAATTCCGGGTCCAGTACCTATATCATCTTGCAGCCATGTTTCGATAAATAATAAAATATCGTACTCAGTACGCAAAATACCATTAAAAAGATCTAGTGTCTTCGTCCTTAATCCACGCACATTTTGATAGTATATCTTTAAATCATTACGACGGTTATGTAATAAGAACGCAGCATCAAAATACGTAACAAGTATACTGAAATTGGACTGCACATACATATGTTTGTATTATTATTATTCATTATCAGTATATGAAAAAGGTTATAAGATACAAAAGTTATTCCACACGGAATAAAATATATATGGTAGAAGAAAGAATAAAAAAAACAGCATATAAGAGCATCAAATACCCGCTTTAATTTACCTAGAAAGTTTACAACTGTATACAAAATATCGAGTGAGACGTATAGTATCAATATTAAGAATTCAGAACGTAGGAATATTGAGGTCCACATATTATGATTACGAACAAATGATTCATTAAAATTTCCAATTAACAGTAACAATGAATGTCGAAATAAAACGTAAACGCAGGTAGTTGTAACAGACAGCTATTAAGCGAAATTGTGCACATATACTTTGTATAAATAATATGTGGAAGTACGAGTATGTATGATTCCATCTTCACCTTGCAACAAAACATGAGTGGCAATAACAATGGGGCTTTACTTTTAATATTTTATATTTGAGTAGCAATAAAAACAACATAGCAACACAGAATAAAACAAAAAGTTTAACCTTATATTATAGTTATGATCCATTATAGAAAAATAATAGTGTAATAAACATGCAATGACTACCTAAATAGTATTTAAAAGTTATTTTAGTTTGTTTAACATTTCAATATTTCGAACAAAGACCATTTCTGAAGTTTCGGACTTTCTCATGTAAATACGTCCACCACGCACCCATACAAATTTATACTTTAATTGTTTAGCACGAAGGCGGGCCGCTGCATGGAGGTTTTTGTTCTCTGGCGAAAGGTTCTCCACAACAAACACCGCTGACTTTTCATTAGATCCAAATCCAAGGTCACAAGAATTCAACTTTTGTTGTGCATTCTTCTTATTATACGACATTACAGCTGACAACATTGTGTCGCGGGTACGCGGTGAATTAAATTTAACCAGGATGGAACGTGGGCGCCTATTCTCCTGATTAGCTTTTGCAGTTCTGGTGCAGAACAATATGTCACTTTCTTTGATAGAATTTTTCACCGTGTGTCCAAGTTGCTTAATGATGTCTAAGATATTTTCAGACTTTCGCTCTGGTACACATTGTATTTGAACCATTGGTTGAACTATCTAATGTCAGAAGTCAGAACGGAAGTATTATAAAAGGAGAAGAATGTGTGTTAAAGAGATGGAAAGAATATTTTGAAAGCTTGTTTGAAAAGGAAGAGACACCAACACAAATGCAGGTGCCTTTTGAAGAAATTAATGAAAGTGATTCTGAAAGAGATATAAGCATGGATGAGATTGTGAAAGCATTAAAAAGGATGAAATCGGGTAAGGCTGCAGGGTATGATAGAGTATCAGTCGAAATGCTAAAGGCTGGACAGGGAGCGGTAGCATGTCAGTTGCACCGCCTTTTCAATTTGTGTTGGAGGACAGGCCGAGTACCGGGAGACTGGTGCAAAGCTGTGATCGTACCGTTATACAAGGGAAAAGGGTCGCAACAAGACTGTAAAAACTACCGCGGCATTAGCCTTCTTAGTGTTGTCGGCAAACTGTATGCTAAAGTGTTGATTGAAAGAGTCATGAAAGAGACGGATGATAAGATATGGGATGTGCAAGCGGGATTTAGAAAAGGAATGGGATGTACAGACCAGGTCTTTTCCTTACGGTGCATAGCTGAAAAGTATTTGGCAAAAAACCAAAAAGTCTATTGCGCATTCGTAGATTTGGAGAAGGCCTATGACAGAGTGGTGAGGAATGAACTGTGGTCGGCGTTATCTGTGAATGGAGTGAGTAGTGATCTGATACGGGCACTGAAATCTCTTTACGAGGGTTCCAGTGCCTGTGTGAGAATAAACGGTGCCTATACGGATTGGTTTGACATTCAAAAAGGGGTCAGACAGGGATGTGTAGCGTCGCCATGGCTGTTCAACCTATTCATGGATAATTGTTTGACAGATTTAAAAGAAAATGACTGTGGACTAAGAATGAATGAGTTACTAGTCAAATGTCTCCTCTATGCAGATGATCAAGTTTTACTTGCATCGTCACCTAATGAGTTGCAGACAATGACAAATATTATGAATGTTGCGTTGGAAAGGAAAGGAATGAAAGTCAATGTAAATAAGACGAAAGTTATGGTGTTTGAAAGAGAAGAAATTATGACAGAAGTTTGTGTGCGTATAGGAAGTGAGATATTAGAGCAAGTGAAGGAATTTGTATATTTGGGGACTTTGTTTACAAGAGATGGGAAGTGTGATAGTGATATTGAAAGGAGAGCGAATGCTGGTAATATGGTGAATGGAGCGCTGCACGCCTTTATGAACAGCCAGAAGATCTCGCAGAAGGCTCGCCTGGCGGTTCAAAAGGGGGTGTTGGTACCAACACTGATGTACGGAAGTGAAAGCTGGGTATGGCAGAAGAAGCATGAAAGTAGAATAAATGCTGTGGAAATGAGAGCTTTGAGAAGTATGATTGGGGTAAATTTGAGTGATAGAATAAGAAATAGTGTAATAAGGGAACGTTGTGGCTTAAAAATAGATGTTGTGACACGAATAGAGAAAGGAATGTTAAGCTGTTTTGGACATGTAGAGAGAATGAATGAAGGAAAAGTGACAAAACAAATATATGAGGCGAATGTGAAAGGAAACGTTGGAAGGGGTAGACCTAGAAGAACGTACCATGACCAAATAGGTGACGTTCTAAAGAAGGGACAGATCAGGAGTACCCTCAACCGGCGAGAATGCATGAAAAGACTGATGAATGTTGAAGAAGCCAAAGATGTATGTCGGAATCGTAGCAAGTGGAAGGAAATGGTCTCTGCCTACCCCTCTGTTGGGAAAGAGGCGTGATCTATATGTATATGTATGTATGTAAGCCCGGGACAACTGGTCTAACTGGGTAAATTTTTGTGTAAGGTTATTAATTTGTACATGAAGAGCATCGTTCTCCTTCTTTAGTAGACTCACCTCGTTTTGGCATGCAAGGGCAAGCAGACCATCAAATTCACTACTCATAAAGGTTACTGATTCCCTGAGTTCACCAACATGGTCATTCAATTCACGTAGTTTTGTTGACAGGTTATTTAAGGTGCCTATAGGATCTTTTAAGAGAGTACGCACTTCGTCACGAACAATATCACGCAACTCCGAACGCAAGCTATCAATGGATAACTCAGATGTAATAAGTCGCATTTCTTGTCTCAAGATATCTTTAAGGCCGATCGAGTAATGTAATCAGCTGTCGAGGCATTCGTGGAAGTCTTCACGGGATTGATGCGCTTAACTAGCTGTTTGCGATGAGCATCATTGAATGTTATCTCAGCTAAACCAGTTGGAGTAGATGGACGCACAAGCGTGTCGGAGTTGTCGCCTTTGGGCTGCTTGCTGAGGCATATAGGACACAACCAATTATCTCTTAATTCAGTTGTAAGGGATTTAAGATTATCCGTAGAATAAACACATAAGCAATGATAATGACGTTGGCAGCGAGAACATCTTCGATTGGATTGTGGCACGCAGTACACTTTGACATTTTGTTGTTAAGTACACACGCACTAGATTGAGCCTGCCCACAGTAGGCAGCGGCGCTTACATACAGAACATTCATTGAACCGTGAACCCTCCGAGAAGTTAGCGATATATTACACACGTACACGTACTGTACACGCGGCCCACGCGGCACACGCCTGGCGGCTACAAGCTACAGTTCAGACAGACAGACCAGTGAGTGATGAGGTAGTACAAGTAATCGAGGGTTGTTTACATTACAGCTTGCTTCAAACATAAGTAAAATTACTTAAATGAGTGCATTTAAACAAATCAGCAGGTCCATAACATATATGTATACAAATAGGTATCTTCATAACGAACTGCGCAAAAAGGCTAGCGAGTCCTCTTACTATTATATAAAGTATCGTTGGATCAAGGCACGTTACATAACAACACCGATACACAAGAAGGCACTATTTGCCTTTAATTGGTACTTTTTATGTTTGGATTATTTGGTTTTCTTTCTGTATAGCTGTAAGTTTTCCGAACAATATAAAAAAAATACAATATCCGCTACCTACGAGTATGTTTACGTGGTATACTGTACTATGTAGTGACGTGTCGTAGTGTGTGTAACTGTGTATGTGTGTGTGTAGTACTAACTCACTGATCGTTATAATTAGCGTGTTTCACTCTGGAGCTGGTTTTTGGTTTGTGAAGCTGTGGACACCACAATGTTGGTTCACTCACTTACGTATATACACAGATAGGTGTCGGTGCGTCCAGTATCGGTGAACACAACGCAACTGTCAGATTTGAGTAAGTTTGTCAGTTTCTGTCTCAGAGTACGTTCAGCACAGTAGGTAGGTACAGTACGTCGGCCGACCTCAACGAAATGAACCACGCTTGACATTTAGTTAAGTCCCAAGTTATTGCTCCGCGACGAGATTAACAGATATTAATTAATTTTAAAATTGTTTCGCGTGGCTTTGATTAAATACTTAATGATATCTGTGAAGCTTCAGAGGCCGCCACCGCCGCCGCCACTGCGCAGCCTCCGCGATCTGCGGCCGCTGTCGATGTCGACACACAATAATAATATTCTAATACTCGTAGTATAATATCATTAAAACTATTAAGTATGCGATCTCCGCCCTCTTGCCATACTAATTCGTTTTGAATTCAACATATATATATATATATATATATATATATATAGCAACATTTACGTATATATAATGTAATCAGGTAATGATGACTGATGATGTGATGCTCGACCAAAGCAATGCGCTCAGTCTGCGAGGCGCGGTGCTGCTCCACACTCATTATTGTGTCAATACAAATGCAAATGAGTGGTGTGTGGGGGAGCGGGGGCGCCCAGTGGCGCACTCCTGCGGTGAGTGAGAGACAACTAATTGTTTAACCGAGTGACAAGTCCGGCAAGCAAGCTCGACAGCGAGTGCTGCGGCGCATAACATATCAGTATAGTCTCAGGGTGATCTAGTTTGAAGGACACTAATACATGATGTGTGCCGCTTGTGAGTATGTGTGGGTGGTCAGCCGCCGAGCTGTGACAGGCCCCCTCTACTGGTAACTCACCTTGAGACAACAGACATGAGTTAACACAACAACTTTACTACATTTTTGTTCCTAGAGAAGTTAATATTTTGTAAATTATTTCACTTTTTCTGTACTTGCGAAACCAGATAATATTATTTAAACAATTAATATTATTATTTTCCTTATGCTACAAACGGAGCGCCCGTAGCGCTGCTACGGCGTAGACCGTAGACTAAGCACGTCGTAGCCAGCGACATCGTGTTTTTGTATCTCGGAGACATAACCGCGTAACTCTCTTGGGAGAGTCCTGAACACGGAATGCTAGAGTTGCGGGTTCAAGTCCCGTCGTGGGATCAGATTAATTTACCATTATTTTTTATTTAATCTTTAAGAGTCAGCAAGGTCCTAAGTGTACGATTTTTTATTTATACTAAATATAATATGAAAATGTTATTGTTTTTGTTGAGTGTGCGAATGATCGTCATCACAAAGATATTAAGAGATCCTATACACACACGAACACAACACAACAGAGTACAATACAATTGGGAAGCAAACGTTTCCTGAAATAAAATATTGTTCTTTTTGCAGGTTAATTCTTTCGGATGGGTTATTTATAGAATGACCTTTTTATAATACAATAATTGGATTCAAATTCATTAATATACTTTTTTTGTTTTATTAACTTTTGAAAAACTTTTATAATTGATAAATGAAATAATCTCAATGGTTTCAATACGCTGGAGCTGGAGCGATATAGTGCATACGTTCGTACGCAAACGTATAAGCGAATATAAATATCAATAAATGGGTCAATTCGATTTGGAAACGATCTGATTCGCTCCATACATACGTGCGGCTGCGGATCAAATATAATAAAGAGACGGATTTGCTGACGAAGCACCCCTCCCCCTGACTACAAGTTATATACGTGACGTCACACACCACTGTTGGTATTCAAACGAGCCGCACCAATATTCGCTCCACGACGTGTCGTACACGTAGTAGCTAAGAGCACCGCACCGTAGCGCCGCGTAGCTTCGTAGCACTTACGTAGCGTGCCGTAGCAGAGAGCCTACTGCAGCTACTAAAGTTGCCGCGTGCTAATCAGCTAATTTACAAATTAATTTTAAAGTATATATAACATATAATTATGATCGGGCAGGCTACTTACTTGTCTCGCACTTTGTGCATTATAATAATATAATCAATAACATAATAAGTTTGTTTCAGGTCAGGTCAGGTCGTCCCAGTCGATGATGAAAGCTCGCTTATGAGTAGCCATCGTAATGGGTTGTGGTCACAGGGAGGCGTGTTGATGCATGCCGCGCGGGGATTATACAAAACGAGCTGCTGGGAGGGGGGAGGGAGGGCTGGCGCAATTTGGACAGTGTCTCTTAGTCGTAGTCAATTGATGATTGTATGTATGTGGAATTATACAGGGTGGAATGTTGTAATGCCACCTACAGGGAAAGTACTCTTAATAGCATAGATAGACAATTATACTCAAAGGAAACATTCCTTTGTTTTTAAAAAGAAACAAAATTACGGACTATTGAGTAAAAGTGCTTTATCTAGTCTCATGGAATTTATAAGTTAAGATTTATGGTTTCGTTTTTATTTAATTTACCACGTCCCACACATTTACCACACTCACGTGATATCCCAAAGTTGGAAAACAGTACGATTGATTAGACGCTAAGCTTTGCTGGAAAGCCCACGTCAAAGAGAAACGCGCTGAGTTAGAGCTTCGCTATAAGAAGATGTACTGGCTACTGGGGAAACATTATTCATTGTCAGTATACAACAAGATACTACTATACAAGCAAGTCCTTATGCCAATTTGGACCTATGGTATTCAGCTCTGGGGTTGTACCAAATATAGTAATCTAAAAATGATCCAGACATTCCAAAATAAAGTGCTAAGGGGCATCGTGAACGCACCTTGGTACATCCGAAACGACGACCTCCACCATCTTCAAGTGGACCTCGTCGTAAATATAGTTCAAAAGTGTGCCGAAGCTCATCAGCGAAGACTTCACCATCATGTGAACGTCGAGGCTATCCAGCTCCTTGACAACACGGACATAGTGAGAAGACTAAAAAGACTAAAACCCTTTGAGACACACACATTCTTAATACTCTATGTAGCAGTTTAAGTTATAAGTAAATTACTTATTAGTCTATAATTTAAGGCTAGATTGTAATATTTTTGATGTACTGTTAAAATAGTACGTCATACCAAGAAAAAAAAATGTACCAAGTTTGTTAGAGAGATTCGATCCTTATGATTGACTCTATCGGTAAACGCCATAAAAGGACAAGGTGTTATTTTTTAGAATTTTAGCTGGTTCGATTTCTGAGTATGGCAAGCGAATTTCTTGAAGTCGTTAAATACGGTTCTGTTTCTTTTGAAAAATAAAGGAATGTTTCTTTTGAATAAAATGATCTATCTCCAGTATTTAAAGTACTTTCCTTCCAGGTGGCATTACACAATTCTACCCTGTATACAAGTATCTGTCACGACTCACGCTCGACGCGTCCACAACAAATGAATTCAGTTTGACAACAACACACACACACACGCTAGTGTCGTGTCGACCACTAGTACTACATTGTAGCTCTAGTATGTGCCTATGCACTACATTATATTATTATAATCGCAGAGTGTCGCGACTGCGGCGCAACACTCGCGACACTGCCACTTGTTCCGTCCACACTATCATTACAATAAAGTAACACCTACATTTTGTCAACGTAACGGAGCACTCGCCCCCGAGAAGCATAGGGGGGCTGCGGGGGGAGGGGGGGGGAGGTGGGGGGGGGGAGGCACTACTAGTTCACTTTGAAGGTTTTTAATGGAAATATTTGAGGGCTTAGCCGCTTCGTTAATATTAAGCTCAAAGGCGGAATGCCGCCGCCGGCGCCGCTCTACTGAACCCGCTCCCGCTCCCGCTCCCGCCGCTTCTACTCATAATATAAGGTGATATTTTTGAGTGTACTTATTATATTACGAATACTTAACATGCAGAATGTAACCAAGAGTTACGGCACTACAAGAAAACTTGTTGTCACACAAACATCAAACACGACATATTTATACATTATTAAACGTATTCGGCCGATATGACCCACCACAAATTTAGTTGCGCAACTTTGTGTGTGTATTCAGTGTCTCGAGCGCTGTCGTTTCGTGTGTTCTCTAAACAGTTGGACAGACACACGCAAAACAAAGTGATCCTGTCAGGGTTCCGTTACTACTTTTGAGGTGCGAAACACGAAAAATGGACGAATCGAACCGAACTTCGGTCGCGTAGAACTTACGCCCGACCGATGTTAGATTTTATAAACCGTAAAACTTACAAATCTGAAAAAAAACCCCACATACACCTAAGTATACTAAAATATCCTTTATTAAGTTCATCAATAGGTAATAAGGTTAACCTGAATATAATATCAACTTTAAATATAGTAGATACGTGTGGTACAATATATGTATATGTCGGCGAGCGATGGTTGCGCTCGTCGCACAGAACCGCCCCACGGGACGCGGCCGCGGGCCCGCGCCGCGGGGCTCCATGTTAGCGAACCTTGTAAAGGACCAAAGGGCTAATGATCATGTCGACTTGTTCGACAGTCCGCACGGAGCGACTATTTTAATTTATGTATTTATATAGATCCGACTGAGCTCATGTCAGTACCGTCTTAGTCCGTCGACTTTATAGTCGAGACGATAGTTTATAGCTATGCAAAGATCCGGTAAATGGCCGCACTAAAGTTATTCATAAAATTTAATGGTGTCACACCATAAACGCTGACGTCAAGTAGTAAGTGACGTCAGCGTTGATGACGTATTTTTAACTAAATGATAATGAGGATCAAAACAATAGTAGAATATAGCAAATATAAGATTATATTGGTCTGTAGATGTGAGTGTAGTGTGTCTACTTAACTAGTGTAGTTACTAGTGTGTGTTGTGCGCGGCACTTCACGTTCTTAGTCTAGATCTAACTTTTCTGATAAAAAATTAATACATTCTTCTTAGTTGACTTATGTTTGTATGTATCTTTGGTATTTGTTCGTTGTTTATTTTTTCCGAGCTATTGTAGTTCTGTCTGTTTATAATTGTTCTGTTGTGTATGCGTGTAAGTCATTGAACTACTCCTAAACGGTGGCACCGGCGAACTACATAGATTACGTTATTTATGTGTATGCGGTGGAAGTCGCTACAGTCAGGTTCTAGAACAGAGCTTGATAACGTCTGTAGGGTCCATATATACTTAAGTATATTATGTATAAGACCAAGTCCTAAACTTATTTAATTAAAAGGTGCTGAACATTGATACTTCTTTACATAAAACAATTAATTTAATCACTTTCTACAATAAATGGGCCCGCGTATTCACTTTTTGGTCATTTATCGAGATCTGAAGATTCGACTCTGTCAATTGACTCAACATTCACTTTAAGAATCACAGAAACAAAACAAATACAATCAGTTCAGTTGTATAGTGATGATAAGAACAATTGATAAGTAAGTACAATTATATTAATAAGTGTATAGTACCGGTGAGGGAGCGTCAGCACAGTCTGGCCCGGCCCGGCCCAGCCCGGCCCGGCCCGGCCCGGCACGGCCCGGCACAGGGAGCCCGCGGCGACTCGGCCCTCGCCGCCCTCTATCTGAAACAATGCAACACAACGTGTGAAACCTTCGTACGCTGCCACCAAACGTTATGTACCAACTATCATTTCTAAATCCTACTAATATTATAAATGCGAAAGTTTGTAAGAATGTTTGGATGTTTGTTACCAGTAAACGAAAAAACCACTGAATAGATTTCAATGAAACTTTGCAGTAATTTACCTTATACATCAGAATAACATATAGGCTATATTTTATCTATATATCGCGTAAATTGGCTAAACCATGAGAACAAATGTAAAGTAAGTCGGAGAAAAATCTGCCATCTTATAGCTATTTCTGCTTCCTCTACCTAAACCGTTAGTTTTACATAAGGACAATGTATGAAGGAATTGTTACTCTTAAATAGTTATAAAAAAAAGTCCGCGACAGCATATGCCTATCTTTTATGTGGAAGTCGATATAGAGAGAATAGTGAGTAAGAAATACATTTAAATCGGATACTGCATTTAAAGTGAAAAATTTCATGGTATTAAACTAATTCCTAGGAATGTAAATACCTTTATCACTTTTGTCATTTAATGTAGATAAATTTTGTTGTTTACACTAAGTTATTTCGACAAATAGTTTAAAAGTTATTAACGATATTAAATGAAATGTATATAATCCCAAAAATCTTATAATAATACTGTATGTCACCCGTGACTTCGCTTACCTGTTATTTTGTTCCTGTGACCACAGCAACTTTTCACTTTTAGAGGGGAAATTTCGGCCAATATTTTCTAAGCACAGATAATTACTTCAGATTAAACATAACCAATATTACGTGATTGATTAGAATAGTACTTATCTTTGTAAACATCCATCCCGTGTCTTTTTGGTTAAAATTATCAAATATACAAACAAACATTCATCCTTTCAACTTTGTATATGTATATTACTATATTTATCAACGTCAGCCCTAATGACAATTCAGTATGACAGATTAAAAAGAAATCAAAGATCTCTTTTTTCTTTTTGCTTACTATCCAACCTCATTACTTGAATATATTACTAATCATTCACCAGTTAATTCAAAGAATATATTATGACAATTGTGTAGTAAAATTATCAAATAAAGTAAAATATGAAATAAAATATTTTTCGTAGAAAAGTAAATACATTGCAGTATCAAGGTAGGTAGTATAGTAGCAGAATACAAATACCATAGACCTAGGATCCGCGCGCTTTTTTTTTATAACGATTTTTTTTATTTATGGTGGTACGAAGTACGCCGGGTCAGCTAGTATAATTATAAGTGTTCTCGAGAGTCTCATCGTAGCGCCGAGTAGACGGCCACGTGACGTCAGTGCGTAGACAGCTACGACGGCGACGTAGCGATACCTGAGCGCTACGAGCATCGCCACGAGCACTCCTAGTTTCTGTGTTGTTTTTTAATAACTTTAAATTTGGCTCAGTAATAACTTTGTAAGCAAGCATCGTCACATGGCGGCACTTGTGCATCGCACAGCGACCTTCTCTGTTACGATCGAAATGTACTTTACCTATACCTAATAATAAAATCTTTAAACTTTCGCGACTTGTACACATATTATATTATTATATAACGGGTCTACGTCACGTATTATATTTAAGGAATATGAAAATACCTTATTTGTTTGCCCGACGTTTCGGTCGAATTACACCGACCGTGGTCACGGCAAAAACGTCGGGACCCGTTATATAATAATTTAACATGTAGGGTAAGGTTGCCTATATTGTACCAGTTAACAAACTTTACAAGCTGCCACAAAAACTAAATAAATTAAGAGGATTCTATTACTAGAAATAAAAAGGTTGTTCTATTGGTATTCATTTTTTATTACTAGAAAATGAGGAAATTTAAAAAGAAATACGACAATTAAAGTTTTAAAAAAAGTCTGAAAAAGTACAATTTGGGAAACCGGTTTCCTTAATTGTACCACAGGTATCCTAAATTGTACTTCATGGTCGACATTAGATTCAAGTGCCTCTTATTAACTGAAATCAGCCTTAACGTTTTAGGTACATATTTATAAAAAATATTATCCATAAAAGTTTGAATATTTAGTAGTTTTTTTTCCCAATGTCATAAGACAGTTTTCAAACATCTTTTATTGTGAGTCCAAACATAAGCTTTTCCATGTTTAACAAATGTGACACAAGCTCTTGTTCATCGTCGTGAAAAACAGTTAGCCTGCTCTTTGACATGGTATGTTCATTCACATACTTTTTCGATTTTGATAAACGTCTCTAAAGTGGATTTAGGTTAGTCGAGTCCGTCGGAGTGGTGTGTTAAACGCTACCAGTGATAACAACTCAGGGCAATCAAGATGGCCATTCACAATGTCATATAAAAGGCACATATCTAGCACTTTACGTCGTTCTTCAAGTGTTAACTATATATGACATTGGTGGTTTGCGGAGGCGATAATTGAGATGGTTGATAAATACTTTTTGGACTTTTTCAAGTTGGTTATGTAAATAATATGGAATGGTGACCAGATAGGGCAAGCGTATTCGAGTATGCTGCGGACATATGCGAAGTAAACAATTTTTAAAGCCTCTACAGTTTTAAAAATCTTGCAGGACCTCAAAACAAATCCTAAATTTTTGAATGCTTTTGTAGTTATGCCATCTATATGTTCAGAAAACGACAGTTTGTGATCAAAAAGAACTCCTAAGTCACGAACCGTTTTCACCTTATTTATGATAGTAATATTATACGGAAAGTCTTACGTATTATTTTTTCGAGAATAACTGATGTATTGGAATTTATTAGCATTAATTGTGATATTATTAGATTTGTAGTATATACTTAATTTGTCTATATCCGCTTGAAGAGCTTCACAGTCATTAATATTGTTGATTTTGTAAAATATTTTTTTGTCATCCGCGTACATCAAATGTTTTGATTTTTTAAAAGAATCACTAATATAAAAAAAGTACGCATTATAAAATAAGGGTCCTAAATGTGATCCTTGCAGAACACCGCTAGGAATTTCGATTAAGTCTGACCGATATCCACCTACTACCACCGCCTGAGACCTTTTATACAAATATGATTCAGTCCAACGCAATAAGTTGCCACGTATGCCTAGTCTATATAATTTGTTGAGCAGGATGACATGATCTACACGATCGAAAGCTTTTTCGAAATCAGTGTAGATTACGTCAACCTGCCCACCACCATCAATATTTTTGAAAAAATAGCTTGTAAAAGACGCCAAGTTAGTGATTGTCGATCGTTTTCGAACAAATCCATGTTGCGTGCCAGACAAACCAGCAATCACATATGGATAAATAGCCTCATACAGTAGTAGGTTTAGCTTCCACTGAACAGGTGACAATATTTCAAAAAATGTTTTATTTAAAAAAAATATCATGAAAATGAGCTGCAGTGTATCTGCACCTGAGAGATGTAGTTATAGATCTATAGCTAGTCATGTACGTGTGCGGAGTGGCTGTGGCGAACATCACGAGTTATGGCGCGCACGTGGCGCCGGCGCCGTGTGCCACATTTAGTTCAAGGTGCACATATAATATAACGCCATCACCGTGTATTGTTAATGTTTGGTGATGATGTCGAGAAACCCAGCATGGAGTAAAATACGTATATTTAATTTGTTTCCATTTTTATAGTAGTTTAAAGAGAGAGCTAAATACTAATTACATTGTCTTTTATATTAACCAATTCCGTGCGTCAGCATTATTCGTTTATGTTACTGTTAGATATAAAATGTAGCAGTAAATAATGAATTAAGCCAATATGCCACCGAGCACAAACTATCTACACTTGTTTAAGATTTAAAGACGAAATGACTAATGGTTATTGGAAAGATAAATTAAATTAAATGAGATGCTGACAGAAATGACTTTCGTTGAGTTAATTAGAATGACAAACGATTGAACAATTCTTTAGAAGATGGTTCATATCCATGCACGTGGCGCTGCGGGCAAGTTGCCAACACTCCAGCCTGATGCACGAGTAGCGCGGCGTGTGTCGCCATGTTTTTTATACTGAAATATGCTGTCATTTGTCCAAAAAAATTAATGACCCTTTGAGAACGAAACTGCATAGAATTGCGACATTTTAAAATGTGTGTCGAATCTGGATACATGATGATAATGACATAATTAAACAAGATAATATATTTTAAACTCAATAACAATGAAATAAAGTGATAGATACAGGCTGTACAAGAGTGAGGTGTGGCGCGTGTTGCGGCGGCGCCTGCGGTTAGTCTTGCCACGTTGTACAGTCAGCAACATATCAATAAATTCAAAACGCATGTTGCTGACCGTACCCACCGATGTAACAAATACGATTATAAGTGGCGTGTGCTCCACGCACTAATAGTCCAGTTGTGTCGGAACACGAACACCAAACCAAGACAATCCTTATCCTTACTTAATATAAAATAAAGTCATTTCCGCCGTATGTCCGCTTATGTCTTCTATGCTTTGCAACGGATTTTGTTGTGATTTTCACCAATTGGTAGAGCGACTCATGAGGTAGATTGTGTACGTTTATAATTTTGTATACATCAACCCCTCGCGGGCAACGCCCGGCGCCGCGCCGCGGGCAGAAGCTAGTTATATAATACTAGAAGTCACGCAGGGCTTCGCTCCCGTCTCGTTCTTTATTTGGCCACTGCTCAGCCTCTATTGGCCGTAGCTTGATGTTATATACCCTATAACGTTCCTCGATAAATGGGCTATCCAACACTAAAAGATTAATTCAAATGAGACCAGTAGTTCCTGAAGTCATAGCGTTCAACCAAACAAACAAACAATATCTACAGCTTTATGACATTAATATAGATAAGTTTGTTTAGTTGTGTACAAGTATCATTATATCGCGTGAGCACACATCGGCTGGTTCTCTCTCACAGAACATGTTGCTAAAACAATGATATTGTTATCTTTTAGACGTTAACACAATAACAGAATAACGTTATTATTAGTTAAGAACATTAGTGCCGTGTCTGACGTGATTATGTTAGTGCGTTGTTCACTCACCTCCCCACCGTCGCAGACAGTTACAGACACATTAGTGAGTAGAAGACAAGTAACACAGGTCTTGCATGGTGCGACATATCGTGTGCTCTCTTCACCACAACAAACTTTCATTATTCGCTGAATTCTCTGTCAGTGTTTAAGCTTCAGCCCGAAGGCATGGGATGAGAGGGGAGGGGAGGAAGCCGGAGGTGGGGAGAGGTCGGTAGCACATCAAAAGCTAATCCTCGGCTTAACAAGCGGCCGCCGCTCAAAAGTTCATATTAAAAGGCAACATCAATTTTGCGTTGCAAATGTACTTTCGAGTACCAGGAGACTTTCATCTCGCTTCGGCGCTGAGCACCGTCGCGCGTCGGAGGGCGCCGGACGACGCCGCGCGCCGCGGGCAAACAAAGTCTCTCGTAACAAAGTTGCCACAAGTTAACTGTTGCGCTACAAAGAGCCCCACTGCGCTCCAAAAATACACGAACAGTTGACAAGTGAGCCCTTTAGAGGCGCCGACGAAATTCATCAAGCGGCTGTCACTAAATTGTATCAGTTTAATATTGTGCCTACCCCTCCATGCCCCACGCGACACTGCTACTACGCGTGACAACGACTAGATGCATAGATAAGTACCTCCTCGTACTCGTGCTACACAATCCGAATGTGTCTGTCGAGTTCGTGAAAGATTGGACGTGTCTGTCACTGGTGCCAACCGTTTAATTAAATACTCAAAGCTTTTAAAATTCTTTATCTCATATTTATTATTGTACTGAGAGCATTTTGTGTTAGAGTAAAGGTGATATAAATACTGAAACATATTCGCATTGTGTACCTAAATGTTGTAAAGAGAGATTCGCCTACCATTTTTATCAAATAATTAATTAGGTGGGTACCTAAATGAGATAATGTGTTGTTCCGAAAGCATATAATAATTATTATGTAGGAGTAAGTAAACATATAATGATACCTATATTATGTTATGTTCTTAGTTACTTGCTGAGCAGAGAAACGCTCTCAGATCTTTTTGTAAACCGTCGTGTTGTGCGAGGCGGCCGATGTTTCTGGTGACAGTGGTGACAGTGCTGTGGTGACAGTGCTGTAGTGACAGTGCTGTGGTGACAGTGGTGACAGTGGTGACAATGCTGTGGTGACAGTGGAGACAATGGTGACAGTGGTGACAGTGGTGACAATGCTGTGGTGACAGTGGAGACAGTGGTGACAGTGGTGACAGTGGTGTGGTGAAAGTGGTGACAGTGGTGACAGTGGTGACAGTGGTGTGGTGACAGTGGTGACAGTGGTGTAGTGACAGTGGTGTAGTGACAGTGGTGACAGTGCTGTGGTGACAGTGGTGACAGTGATGACAGTGCTGTGGTGACAGTGGTGTGGTGACAGTGCTGTGGTGACAGTGCTGTGGTGACAGTGGTGTGGTGACAGTGCTGTGGTGACAGTGGTGTGGTGACAGTGCTGTGGTGACAGTGGTGACAGTGGTGTGGTGACAGTGGTGTGGTGACAGTGGTGACAGTGCTGTGGTGACAGTGGTGACAGTGCTGTGGTGACAGTGGTGACAGTGCTGTGGTGACAGTGGTGACCTGGTCACTGGTCAGTGCTCGGCGCTGCAGCCACGTGCTCTTGTTACGACTATGTTATGTATGACAAGCAACAACAACGAGCTTTATAACTTAAAATAATGTAGTTCTATCTATCTGTATATCTTTACCTGTCACCTGTAAGTTTATTTGTCCCGATGTGATGAAATATTGAACGTTTTAAGACTGACACTGACAACTATTCCTTGTTCGCACAATAATCCTACGCGTCACTATAATTTAGTGATACATAATATATTGTCTATAAATAATTATTCAATAAATATTTATAGAAAATAAATTACGCCTGTTATATTTTTGTCCTCCACGTACAAAATATAAAATCAGTGGCACCGAGTCACCCAGGGGACATGGTCCTCCCTACTGCCACCACAACGAGACTACGCCGACTTCTGTCCCCTGATTCTGACTCGTCGGATTGCTCCCGGATCGTAAACTTTTACGTATCTTAGTACGACGTATTTTTACGGCTTAAGTTATTTAATGTTAGAAAATAGTCTAACGTATAGAAAATTTTAAATTTATTTCAAGGTATTTCCTACAACCATTTATTTCTTTAACAATATGTTTTTCAACTTTAATTACACAGACATTTCGGGCCAAAATTTTCCGACAACTCAGAATGAGGGGGCTGGTGTTTGTACAAACAGACACTTTATAAAATGATATTGTGCAGACTAGGTCACACATCAAGTGAGGACTACAAAGTGTCAGGCTGGTGTCTGTATCTCCCCGAGGTGGTGCTCCCACTCGTACTCACGCCACGTTCGACACACAATTAATTGAAATTCCTCACCGAGTGTAACGTCGAGTAATTAGTTCGAGACTCGCACGCGGTGAGCTGCGGCCGGTGGGCGCTGTGGAGCCGTGCCACATACGCCTTATTAGCACTTCATAATTGTCACCTTTGTCAAGTGTGGCACTTTGTACGTTCCTTACACTTCATAACTTACCATACATTGATGTGGTCTCTTACGTAACATTCGCGAATGATCTATCAAAACAAGGTGTCGGCTTAAACCCGCAATCGACTTAATCAAAGGGTTAAAGTATTTAAAAGTGACTAATTCGACATTCTGAAAGTATTGACCAAGATAAATAACAAGTTGATAATGTAGGTGTATTTATTAAACGTAGGTATCTACATATTTGAGTAACAAATAATTTATCACCTACTTCATTATAACATAAAAAACCGGTCAAGTGCAAGTCAGAGTCGCACGCCGAAGATTCCGTACTATTAGGTATTATGGACAAAAAAGAAACTACACAATGTATTTAGTGCGGGAGGCCATGTTGGGCACACCGGCATGCGGCACCGCGCCAACACATAGCGTCGTTAGTTGACTCGTTACACTAGACTCATCTCGCGGAACTCCTCCCCCGACATTAACGCTACATCATTAATGTGCGCGCACTCTATTAACTTGAGTAATAAATACATCCGCCGTCAAACATAATACAACGTTACATAAATATAAATAACCTCAAAGTCCCCCACACGGCCTCCATCTTCTTCCAGCTGAAAGTTTTTAACAGTATGAATTGAAATACAAAGCGAAAATATCTCTGGCATGTATCATAAGTTGAAAACGACAAAGAAACATGTTGTTAAGTAAACTTGGAGTAATTCTACTAGCGGTGAAGGAAGACCACAGTTCACTTTTGTTGAACTGTACTTTCACGTTAAAATTCCACTTAGTTAGGCGGCGCGGGCGCCCGGCGCGGCGAGTCAGCTACACTTTTATAATGATAATAGGTACATCTCTGCCTACAATATTTGTAGCGAAATTTCCGTAAGCTGCTGTGAGGAGTCGGTTCAGGAAACACCTAACAGGCACAAGTTCCTCTCTCGACAGATATCGACTTACCTACAACATATCAGATGGCTCCCAAGCTAAACTCTGAATCCTTTCACAACAACATAATTCGATTCGATTTTCGTTTCCTTACTTAGCTATCAGTTGTGAATTCTTGTAGTTGTAAGTAAGATTGTTGTGACTATGTCCTAGTGTGTAAATTGGGTAAAACTAAAATGAACAGACATTGGTATTATTACGGGTCGCAACTTGTTTACGAGAATAACATATTGGTGTTCTGAGAAATATAGTATTTACGAGTTTGTCCACACAGTGATAGTGGGTTCGATGTTCGATGATAATGTACCTATTATCATTTATAACAAATCAGACTGATTTTGTGACTTTCGCTTCGATCCAGAACAGTAAGTAAGTACTTCATATGAACCGGATAAGTTCGTAGAGAGAACGACAATAGCTCGTACCAAACAAACCTAACGAAAAACAGTAAACATAATATTATTTATAAATTCCTAACTTGTTACAATCGCTCTCGTATGACGTCACAAGATTGTTACAGGTTATTGAACTGTGAACAATATTTAAATAGTTCACTAGGTATATAAACTGTGTATTTGTGTAACATCATAAGCATGCAGATATAATGTGTAATATGTACAATGTATTGTTAGTTACCAACGGCTTGAAATAGTCTTCTTAATTATGTCATTGACAGACGACTGTACGTTTGTACATGTCGCATGTCGCAATGACTAAGCTCGGAGCAATGTTCAGCAGGAGATTTAGAAATACAGGACATGATAACAAAAAATAATAAAACTTTGTATTAAACACACGCACACCTACTGAAGTACCTAGTATCGCACGCATTAAGCAAACGTCGAATTTATCACTCGCTGTAAAACTGTTCTTACCTCCTTCAACATTTTTATTTGCTAACCTTGTGTCAACACGATTTGTTATCTAATGGTTACAACCGATACCTACCTACGACACGTCATGTTTCTACTTTTTGTAAATATAAGAAAAAGCTGCCAGTTATCGTGTTTGAGCGCTGTTAATAAACTAGATCTTTGTACTGCCAACATAAATCTTGTTAACTATATGGCAGTAGAGACAAGGTCAACATCTGTTACCGAATTGCTTCGCATTACCATTTTTAGGAACCCGTTCAAAGCGTGTCGCCGTCCGCGTCGTACAGTACGGAGTAGCGCACTTCGTGCCTCTCTACACTGTGACTGTGGGGGACAGTGGGGGACAGTGGGCTCCTCTCAACTGCATCACAAATCAGACATTGGAGATTACACACACGTCATTACTTTAATCTTTCACGTCATTTATGTATCGAATTCTTAATGTTTCACAGAAACTGTTGTTAGAAATTTTAAATAGCTAGGAAATCAGTTTCCAATTGGCTGTTAGGTATTCCTAATTACCGTCGCGTCGGTTGCGCTTAATCTCAACGTTATGGTTATAGCTTACGGTCGAAACTAATGGACAAGTCAAAGTCATAAACGTCCATGACACCTAATATCAGAAGCCGTTGATAGTCGACGAACTTTGTGAGAGCTTCGTGTATATATACATATTACTTATAGCGTAATACTTAGACAAGGAGTTGTTGTTGTAGCTTAGATATGACGTAGAGTTAGACATAGAGTAGTCAGTAGTTAGTGATGCACATAGGGCTTCCAAAATTACGGAAATGTCAATTACGTAACTAATTACGCACCTTTTTTCTCCAATTCCGTAATTCCGTAATTACGTAATTTTTCCTATTTTTGATACAAAACTTATTTTTTATAGGAAATAAGTACCTATTTTATGTTTTAATCAGTGTTCTTAATTAATATACAATTTGGGAACCTAGATATTCTATAATCTAATCGGAATAAATACATCTTAAGAAAATGTTTTATTTAGAAATTATTTTGTATGAACTATGCATGCTCCACGGTCCACGGGGTTTTTAATGCCCTTTTAATATTAAATATACTAATTAAGGCTTTGTTTTAAGTACTTACATCTTTCAAGAGATTATCCACACATTCAAAGTCACCCACGATGAAAATACAATTGCTACAAATTGTTAATATTTGCGCGCATTTACCACCAACTTTTAATTAAGTAATCAAATCAAGTGTCAACTGTGTCGAGAGTCTAGCGATGGGAACTGAACAACCGACAATTGAGCAATGAAACTACTTTATTTTTAGTTAAGAAAGTGAAGAGCATAGTAATTCTCCTAAGTTCCCCGTGGACTCGTAGGGACTTTTCGTTAGGGACTCCCCGGCCATGCCCACTCGCCAACTTGATATATTTTGAGCTCTATTCTGTACGTCATCATTTCAACCCATAAACGTCCCACTGCTGGGAACGGGTCTCCTCCGAAGAACATGGAGGGAATTTAGTCGCCATTTACGACACCCACGGGTTGAGAGGGGGTAGTGACATTATGTATTCTTAGTCCGTCTCTACACGGACAATTCTGTACGTCTTACAACTATTTTTTGCAAGATTTAACAAACGATAAAATAAACTTCGCGGAATACCCTGTATGTACAGTTTCGATGTAGTTATATCGTATAGTGTTGCCACATTATAAATGTGTACGTATAATGCTTTTTTATTGGTTGACTATTTTGATTGATTGATGATACCAAATCACCAATAATTACGTAAGTACGGAATTGACATCTTCAGTTACGGAATTGAAAATACTTTAAAATGAGTTCGTAATTACGTAATTGCGCAATTACGTAATTACGTAATGGAAGCCCTAGATGCACACTAGCGCCACCAGGCGGCCGTGCCCACCATTAGGTTCGTCTATAACTTTAACACTATTTGCATAACTTGCGGTTAATCTCAGTTAGTCGACAGTTTGTATCTACTACTGAGACATTGTTTCCTTACACAATCACTGTTTGTTGAATGTTTATGTATGTCACATACAAATTATGTTTCTCTAATTGTTGTGTGGAATATCCTCAACTTCCATATCATTCAAATATGTAGAATACTCACATCCCAATTAGCACGTAGATACCACGTGATTGAATTATATTGTAGTCGTAGATGTTTGTTCAGCCGCAGCCCGCAGCGCAGTTAACCGAGGCCCAAGGTGTTGGTCACAAAAAGTGCACAAATATTAGTGAAGTTAGCAATTATTGTGTCTGTGTGGGGGGGGGGGGGGGGGGGGCGATGGGGTTGGAGACATGTCGCTCAACGAAGAGCGCGTAGTTATCGCGGAACTCTCTGTCGTTTGATTTAATAGAAGCTTCGGGAGTGAGAGATCTACCCGGTCCCTGGCAAGCCATCTCACTATACTTTGTAGAAAAATTATTAAATTATCATTAAGAAAGTCTGCTAAATTATAATAACATTTACTTGCCAAAAGACATTTCAAGCTTTTTTTGAATTGGTTCACATTCAACTCTTTTATTTCTTTCGGCAATTTATTAAAAATAACAGGAGCCATATGAAATACACTTTTATTCATTAGCGCAGTGTTGGCCTTACGCATACAGAGTCGATATCTATCTCGTTGTTGCCTGTTGTAATTTTCGGAAGCAAGGTTATATATTTCAAATTTTAAAAATTTTATTATTTCAACGTTGACAATGAAAGGCGGAATAGCAAAGTTTTCACAAGAAATTGTTTATTTCCAAACGGCAGTTACTCAACTTATAAAAATGAAAGGCAACTTCAATATAGTTTCAATGAATGTTTAAGTCAGTGCGAAAAATAAATAATTTCAAATTGTAATAGTGTATAATAGTTGATTTACACGAGGATTTTATTGACATTAATAAAACTATAACCGCGTTTATATTTAGTTCGTGTCGTAAAAATGCTTTCATTGGCTCGTGTTTATGACTCCGGCGGCGGCGCTTTAATTGTTGACTCTGGATGTTTTTTTTATCCCACGGTCGGGTGGATCTTCGAACTTATGTACTAAGCTACCAACAGACTGAACCTATATTACATTACCATCGTGTTCTCAAAACTGGTCTAAACATTATCTAAAACACATAAGAAGTACATTATTGTGATCAATTCCTTCGTATCGATATTTTTCAACGTCATGTGCAGATAGTCTCGAGCTGACAGAGTGCGACAGGGGTAACACATAAATCACGCGCGTACTGCTACAGATAAAGCGCTTCTTATAACCGTAGGGGGGTTGTAGGGGGGGGGGGTTATATCCGCGCTGTATCGCCACTCACTGGACTGACATGTCACCGATCATCACGACATTGGTCCGCGCTTACAACTATTTACATGTAAGGCTCATCGAATCTGACAGGGTTCGCTTATTAAGTCTCCACACACAAGTCTATAGATGGATATACGTACTAGCTATACGTACTTATATAATAAACAAGTAATGTTTGTGAGTTGACACGTAGGAGGAGTTCTTCTCAACTACTATTCCGATCTTCATGAAACTTTCACATAGAGATAGTTTAACATCTGTAGATGGATATAAACTAATGTATACTGACATGGAACGCGAGCGAAGCCATAATAATTGTGTTTTATGGTCTGCTGACTGCTGACTGTTGTTCTAGATTATAAATGTGAACAATGATGATGAACACGTTACGCATTACCAATTCACAAGCGGGCATGAACTAAAGTTAAGGATATATTGTAGTTTTACCGACTACAAACACAGTGTTAATAGTTCAACAGTCTCATTGCTGTACACCAGCGGTCATATGTTACACAATAAGTCACTTGTTACGAGTACATTCAGTGGCGAGAGTGCACGTTCTCTCGGAGACAGCGCGGCCGCGAGGGAGTTGCTCGTTTGACAAAAGATGTCACTAAGTTACATTCAAGTCGTGACGACGACGCCGACGACTCGCGACCGCGATATCTTCACGCTAATATTTTAATGGTTATGTATGTGTACAGTGTACAGTGTAGTGTTGGTACCGTAACTGACACAATACATAACTAGGTACTTACTATAGAAATATACGCTACTTGTTAACAATCTAATAATGCAAGAATTATGTTTGTAACACTGTGGGTTCACATTTAACTACCTATTTAAACTTTAAGCTTTACGAATATTACCGAACACACCCAATTATAATCTTACGCGTTGCTGAAATGAGGCTCTGAAATATGTTTGGGTCGAGATATTAAATAATATGCCCAGCTAGATACTAGAACAGATTGTACCAGATAACCAGACCAATCATACCTACATTGTATCAGTCGTCGGATTATTGACAAACGAATTATTATAATACATTGTACCTAGTGTCATGAACGCACAGTGAAACTGTGAACACTAAACAATCTAGTGAAACCACCGAACATATTTAAATGTTAGGTATATGACATGCAGAAAATTTGTCCCATTGAACCTGGAAAAGGATATTAGGCGAGTGAAGCCGCAGGCACCTAACTATTAAATGGTACATAATAAATAATCACATTATTTCGGCACACCACGCACTTGGCCTTGAGATCATTTTACATTCCATTTGTCGAGGTCTGTACGACATGCCGAGTCACCCCTCACTGACAGTACGGTGCGGTGTGTTGTACTCGCACCTACAAGCCGTGCCTTGTGACGGTCGCGGTTCTATTACGAACTCCAATTAAAGTTTACGAGCAACAGTTGCTCTGTTACATTCGGACGAGCCACTTTGTGGAATACGCTCCGTTTACAAAGCCACCCAAATTTACAAAGAGAGGGCACAACGACATTTTTCTCTAAATTGAATAGCCAGATTGAGGAAGTAAGTCGACCCCGGCGCGGCCTGCAGAACACCACATAGTTTTAATTAATAACACTGATTGAGAGGGTGGGTGTCTCTAGTGGAGTAGTCCAGTAGTGGCTACTACCACCAACGCGCCAAGCTCTACGTTGACCAGTGCTAACTGCTAGACATGTAATATTTAATCATATAACCGTCGAAACAGCCACAGTTACATGTAGTCACGAGTCACGAGTGTTCAAAAATAGTTGTGTGGAGTCGTTGAACATGTAAATAAAAACTGTGTGATTACAGTTCTGTTGTGGTCCCGTGGTCCTGCACAGTGTGGTCAGTGTGGACGTTACCCCAAACATAGACAGAGCGCGCTGTGTATGTTGTGCTTCTAAGTATGTATGGACGCGTGTTTATTAGCGGCTTAAGGGTGTAGGTCACAACTCACAGCTTGTAAAAATGTAGTAGTGTATGTCGGACCAAGCTCAATGTAGGGTTCCACAGCAAAACAGCTTATCTTCATAGCGCTTACGTCCTTTTGTTGAGAAGCAATTAGATGTAAGCAATAAATCTATCTAACCATTCAAATCTATTACTGAAATAGCATTAAGACAATGCAATGTTGTGATATTGAGAAAAATCTTCCCATGTATAAAAATGTATAACTGTATACAATACACTGATGTTTCGATGATAACTAACGATTACGATATAAAACAAATACCATTACCATTGGCATACAAAAGATTATCAAGATTTTTAGGTTTTCTCGAATATTCTTCATAAAAATCACGTTTAGTGTTAGGTTAACAGTATGAGAAGCGCCATCTGTTGAAATAATTCGTTCTACTATCTAGTGTGTGCGTAGCTTCCTATCTGAAAACACTTTGTGTTGTCGATATATTATGTTTACTACGTTATTAGTGTCACTAACGTCGAGCCAGCACTACTTATACTACACATATTAGCCACAACAACAATACTCACACACTCGTCAAAGCGACAAATAAAATTATTTTTACAGCAACTGTGTAGGTACTCGTAAGGAACAACAACCGCGACGTAGTCAATAACAGTTACATACAAAACAAAGCACCTTGGTAGATATAATAACAGCGTAAGACAATGTCAGCTAGCGCACTAGGTACCTATTGCAAAATAATACACGTACCATCTAAGTACTAAGTACCACTTTATGCGAACACTCAAGTTATAAAAGTATGGATTATCCGTACATAGCTGATGATGCCTGAGCTCTCTGAGCTCTCGAGTGAACGATAATCAGGCACGTTGAAAGGTTTCTAAGACACGACGCAAACAGTAGACAGACGATGACGCGGCGGCGCGGCGGCGCGGAGCTCTCTTCTAAATTAATTATGTTGTGTTGACATAATTTATGATGAAAATATTTGCGTTTATAAATGAAGCATTAAGGTGAGCGCCAGAACTTTGCGTAGGTAATCATATTATTTTCCTGTCGTCGTTTGTGTGGAGTTGCGCAGGTGACAAAGTGAAAGATGAATAGTCGGCATGCGGGGTGCTCAGGGCCGAGGGCTCGGGGTGGCGACACGGAGAGAACACATTGTAAGCTTGCGAATAAGTGCACGACAAGGAGAACGACGCAATGTTGTCGGTTTGCTGGAAATATTTGCTGAACCCTCTAAAAGTGAAGTGTAATATTTTAGCTGTACCTACTTACGTCACCACAATCCACTTCTATTTTAAAACACATGCAATTTTGTGTATAGGTTTGTAGATTTATGTTTTGAGCCGAGATCTTCGCCGATAGCATAAGTCCTAAGTACATACTTTAATTTGGGTTTAATTGAGTACCTACACACAATTACATAACAAGAGTTACTTAGTAGAATTTCCTCATTTATTAAATATTAACTAAATAGAATGAAGTGATAACAAGACGTTTTAGCATTGTTCACCTAGTTGAACAATTATGTTCAATTATTGTCTAGATTATGGATATTTTCAGAAAATCGTTACTTTGTTAATTCCTCTAAGTTGGTAAGTAGGTATTTAGTTTTTGATGTCCTTTAAAAGAGACGATTAAAAGATTTAAATAATTCATAAAACATGTGTTTAGCGTGAAATTTGAAACGTCTCATGGGACAGCCGGCGGCGGCGCGGAGGTGCAGCTGTGGCGCCAGTCACTAGGTTCGTGTCTAGTGTCTGTCCAAGGACGGGTGCCTTTGTTTGGAAACCAGCTGTATTTACCTAAACTATAGCATAGTTTAGCACACTAATAAATTGTGGAACATTTAAAGTACAAATTTGTTTTCATTAGCATCTATATACTGTTTATCGGAAGTCAATAAACATAAAGCTTTTAACATAACTACACAAAATCGCAGTGACCTTGCAGTAGTGTCGTCATATCGTTTGTTACGCGACTAAACCGCGTGTGTCGGAGTAACGTTGTCAGCGGGTGTCAAAACATGCCACTATTAAATAAAGAGTGGCAAGTGGCGCTCGTCAACTAGCCGAGACAACCGAGTGTAGCGACTCGCGCGAGTGATGTACGAGACTACGAGAGTCTCGCGAGCCGAGCGTGCGCCAGTACCGGGACCAATACATTCATTTACTTGTTACGTGGATCATCATCATCATGTAAGCCCACAAACGTCCCACTGCACACGTTGATACACGTTTTTAAATAACTAATATATTTCGTGGCTTTGTCGATAAAAATAGCCTATATTATTCCGGCCACAGCCGTCTAGACAACCTATATTTCTAATTTTATTCATTTCCATTTACTGGTTTAGCTGTTAAAGCGAAAAACTAACAAGGCATTTATAATAGAATGACGCCATTAATTTTGCAAGGCAACAAATCACATGAACATAAACAGTGCAGACATTAAGTGACCACCAGTGTCATAGTGTCGTGACTAGCAATGTCAGTGTTGTGAGCAATAGTCTGAGAGACAAAGTATCCCAACTGCCGACACATCGACTCCCTGAGTACCTCCGGAGACTCTAAAGAGCTCTATAACTCAAACTCAGAATGAGACAAGTCAGACCATTTAATACGATTTACTGCAACGGGAGTTAAGGTGTTTTTTCCTAAAGGCGTACACTTCCGTATTCTGAGGACAGTAACTTACATAATAATATGAAGAACGATAAGTAGCTACCTATTATTTAAACAACGTTCCATTTTGTAGCACTAATAGTCTGTCATTCGGGACATACCTAAGTAGATTTATTAGTATTATTAATTAAGAATTTGTTTGCTTGGCATATCTGTAACTAATGGCAATCTTTAAGGAAGATTAATAACAGTAGGTACCTACCACCTAGTAAACCAAGCCATCCAAACAATCTGATGTGACATGTTGCATACTTTCAACGTTCATTGTATTACCTACACTGTGTTAGCCGAACGCACCACGTCACTGTGTTGTAGGAATTAAGTGTTGCTTACCATACAATAAGTAAATAGACTAACGTCCAATGTTGATAATATATTTGTTTTCTAGCGTCTCCACCGTCCCCTCCGGTGGGCGCCAGGCAAGAGTAGGGTTTTATATGGTCTGGCTGTATGGGGAAGGGCGTGGGGCCCGTAAAATGAAACACAGAACTGATCTTCGGTAGTATTATTGAGTGATAGATAAACTGTTATAAACTTATAGTATTAATTTAAATAAAGAGAAGAGCGTGCACTGCACAAGAAATTAGAATAATGAGCTCCGAGCCTTCGGCGGATGCTCCGACGAAGGCTCGGTTGGAATTTAGGAATTAGGATTTTGAATTTTTAAATAATAATAATAATATTCTGCCACATTCACACAGCGGCATCTAGTCCCAAAGTAAGCAATTAAATTTGCTTGGTTATGGGTACTAAACAACTGATATACTACTTAAATACATTTTTTTTTGTAAATACATACATATTATAGATAAATTACACCCAGACACAGAACAAACCTTTATGCTCATCACACAAAGATTTGTCCAGAGTGGGGATCGAACCCACGACCTCCGGCTTAGCAGTCAGGGTCACTAACCACTAGACCAACAGGCCAGTCAAAATAATTAAAAGTAAATTAAAAAGAAATCAAAAGAGATCCAAAAGGTGGTAAAAGGAGGTGCATCCGTGAAGGACGTAGCCTGCAACGCGTGCAACCGTTACAGTCTGATTAATCAGAATTACCTACATTACTAAAGTACGGTGGTATTGAACAATATAATGAGACAAGCACACAAATATACAACGGATTGACGCAACAGTGCCAACAGTAGTTGACGCCGGACGAATGATGAACATGAAGAAGTTTAGTTTTGTGATAAATAGATTATTATTTAAGCGTCACTTAATTTCTACAACACAGTTAACAATTGAAGTTGACAAAGTGTCGCGGCGCGTCCTCGTATGTGTGTCGGCCCTTTTCATTAATATCTAATTACCTAATTAAGAGAAAGTTGTGAGCTCGCGCCGCGTGCCGCGATCCAACCGGGTTGTCATTCTCATTGCCGATGACAACCATGGTATATTCTGTGACATGGCTAGACAAAAATAACTACTAATAACGCTAACATTCGTAATGAAAAAGGTAACCAATAAACCATTCCGAAAAGTATAACTTAACAATAACAATATAATTATTGAGACTATACGCTAACTAATTATTTAAATTATTTTAACAAAATACTTACTAATACTACTACTGTCACCGTGGCGCAGTGGTTAAGGTGGTCGCCTCGCCACTGCATCGCCGTGCTGGGTGACGTGGGTTCGATTTCCATACGAGACAAATATTTGTGTGATTCATAGATATTTGTTTCTAGTCTGGGTGTACTTTGTGTCCGTTAGTTTCATGTTTGTAAAGCTCCCCGCGACACAGGGCTTGTTCCCTAGTGCGGGCGTTGTATTTTAAATAAAAAAAAAAGCATTTAAAATTGCAATAATAACAAACGTACTTTGACGTAACAACAACGTTCCGAAGGAGTTCTAGCGAATAACAACTCGCTTAAAACAAAATGACCAATTGTAGGAGGAAAAATATTTTATGACAATATAAATATTAACTGCTACGAATTTAATTTTGCAAGAGATGATTATTTTAAGCTTTAATTACTCCAAAATAAATGTTTGACGGTCGTTCTCTAGATATTACGGAGCGTAACTCGTCTGTGAAATGATAGCGGAGCGGAGCGGAGTAGCAGAGTCAGTCAAGCCGAGAGCGGCGGCAGGCGGCGACGACCATTTAGGATATTTACTTGAAACAATTCATTAATTTGTATGTAAACGTTGAGTTTAATTTAAACGTTGTTAAGTTGTGGACAAGGCAAACAGTTGCCTATGACTATGACTTACAATTATTGAACAGAATAAAGACGAGACACTTCGTTATTATTAAAGTTTAGTAGGTACTACCACATGTTTATGTATTCTATAGATAATATCAAGCTCAAACTTCAATAAAGTTTGTGTTTGTATCATAATACATATTATACAAAATATTAACATTTTCGAAGTAACTAATTTTCATGTTTGACATGAAGTAAATAAATAGTGTAAAGCGTATGGGCAGCGAGCCAGACTTTATTATATGTATTGGGAATATGTGGGATAGGTACCCGTACGGGCCGTACCTACGTATCACCGCTTCAATTATAAAGATTTACTACTAAGTAAGTATTTAGTTACTTGACACACATAGTGTGCTGGGCAATGACTTATCCATTTGACAATTACTGAGACTGCAAGTAAACTACCAATTTATCTGTTTTCAACCACACACAACACAACACAAAATCTTCCGTTTCCAATATACACCATATTGGAAACGGAAGATTTTGTGTGTGAAAAGTAACATATTATGGAGTGATTTGAAAATTATTTGATTCAACTTGTCTCATGGTGGAATCGAACCCACGTCACTCGGTCAGGCGATGTTGTGGGAGGCTACCATCTATGGCTGCGTTTTCACCTGGTCCCTGGTCAGTGAGGATGAACCAATAGAATCGCTTTATATACCTGGCATCGCTCAAATAAAGTTATTCTATTGGTTCTTAACAAACACATCCCTCGCTACATGGTCATGGTCACACTATGACATGTCTGGTGGAAACGCAGTCTTAACCGCTGCGCCATCGCCACGGTGAAAGTCGATGTTGATTATTATATTCTACTCTGTGACAATAAAGTCTGCTGTTCACTGAGTGAATTCAACAACCTTGTTTATAGTTTATGACACTAAGATTTAATATATTTAGATAGATTAAGTAGGCTAACTATCGTAATAGGTGTACTCTATACAAATAGTTTTAAGTGAGTTAATTAAATAAATAAATATTATTATAGTAGATATATAGTCTCGCATTATCATCTTATCAGCCCAACGACGCCCACTGCTAGACATAGTGTCGCTTTAATTGATACACAATTAGATGACTCTGTTCAGACTTAATTGTATCAGCAACTGTCGCTGGTTGTTGTGTTCTATAAGCGTTTACTACAGACACACGGGTGGTCCCAATCGTGTGTACATGACAGAGTACGACACACTCGTCTATTTGTCACATTAGCTGTTATGATGAATGAACACGAGCTCACGGCGGCGGCGAGAGACACGTGTACGCACTGAGACACGTGGTGAGCGACCAGCTGTTAACCATATCAGTAGGATATTGCATGTAATGTCAATTCTCCTCGTGTAACGAATTGCCTCCACATTCACATCTGTTATACATTGTGGAAGCAATAAACGATTGAGTATTGAGTAGTATATTATACAAGTAAATATAATTTAAAAAAATTAATAACCCGACTGCAAAAAATCATCAGAGAGCAACGCATTAAAATGTGTCCGTAAAATTATTGTAACATTATTATATCTGATTAAATTTAAATACATAACATAGGTATATATTTGTAATCTCCATTTGATTCCCTTTATTTGATACTCTACTCGATAGGTTTGGTTAAAAAAAATAATAGAACTAAGTACTTACAATTTAGAACCATTCAATTATGTATAATCTCTTTTTGAATATATGTGATCTCCTTTTGATTCTCTTTATTTTGATACCCAACTCGATAAAAAAAGGTTTTGGTTAAAAAAAATTGAACTTCTTACAATTTGGCGTCAAAGGACACTTGGGTTTTCTAGACGAATAGCGCGAACGCGAAAAACAATACCCGTCCTGACAGTCGGGAAAAAAGAATCACATATACCTACGTGCCAAACGTACGTTAACGTTTTATTAGCAGTTTTCTGATTTAGCCACAGATCATCATTCAGAGGTTGGTTGATATCAGTACTAACAAGTGGAATTTTATTTTTCTATTCTACTTATTATACAACAGTGTGTGCAAGGGCTTTGTATATGCGGATGGAATCAGTAATAGTTGTGAGTCAATCTGAGCGAGCAGGCTCTAGTCGCCTCCGAGCGCATACATCATGTATGTAGGTATGTACGTAGTGCAAACACTAATAGAATTATAAACGAGGAGAGATTGCAGGGAGCCGCTACACGCCGAGAGCCGAGTGTCGAGTGTCGAGTGGCTGTCCCGACACTCGCATTATTAACAGCACTAAACAGGCACGAAACACAGAGCTCATCTACTTGGGCAATCATAGGACCATCACCTACTACAGCAGCTAAATCGTCAATATGCAGTGAAATTGCCACTACATAACTTATAGTTACGTTACAAATTTAATAAAGTAAACATCTAAGTTAATCCAACTCACAAGTTAACAGTGAACAGCTCGAGGACGCGCTCTACTGTACTCGCACTCACTTGTTTGTAACTGGCCACCACCGACATGCGACATGCGACATGCGACATGCGACACTGACTCAGACCATATCTATGTATATGAGGACATAGATAGGAATCCTAACATTTTATAGCTCTACGTTAACAGCGCTTCTTAACATTTTAGCTTCAGTGTTTTCCTTCGCGTGGCCGTTAAAGTAAGTACCTGTGGGAATGTACTTTGTTATAAAAATACGTTTGCGTACCATCAAGCCACCAACTCACCAAGGCTACGTGTAACGTGTAACGTTGAGTACACAACACGAACGACTCGTCGACGACGGCGACGTTGGGGCGTCAGCAGACACTACACTCTAATGTGACATTCTTGTAAACTTCCTCTGGTACAACTCTAAATAACATTGTATGTAAGACTGAAAAGTCAGGTGTAGATGTTTAGGTAAAAACAAGAACATTAATATTAGAAATATTGTGCAAAGTTTAGATGAGTAATAATATAATTGGTGGGTGCGAGACGGCGGCGGCGGAGCGCGGAGGAAGGGGAAGGGGAGCGGGGAGTTTGATTTAATATCCGCAACAATATCGGAGGCTTTAAATTTAAAATCCAATTTGCGTTGAACTCCGCTGTGGACGAGTGACGAGTGACGACTGTCGGCTCTGCTATGTAGGTGCAGACTGCAGTGCACGCTAGCTGGGTAGAGCGACGGTAGCGGTCGGTAGCAGGAGGACTCGCCTCACGGGTCATAATTATATCAATTTGATTGAACCTCATTTGGCTCTTATTGGACTCGAGTTTGTTATAATTTTAAATAAATAATACAGTTTTGTGATAAACTCATTTTAAATCGTCAGGTATTTAGATAGTAGGTATTAGGTAAATATTTACCTATTGCATTTACGTGTGTATGTGCATATTTTCCTATATTATTTAAACAAACTATTGTTTTATGATAGTGTGGTATACATAATGATGTATTTCAAAGCGGGTTTCAATGGATTATTATTTGCAATAAAGTTTTTAATTATTATTTAGAAGTACTTACCTGAGAACAATCGCAGTATATTTTGTGGAACAATTTAATATAATTATAAGTAAGCTATATCGTTATTAGTGTCCGACCGACATTTCGGTTTCGGTTTCGGCCGAGTTTCTGTTAGTTTTGCTTTCTGTTAGAAAGGTAGTCCTTGAAGACATTATATGCACCCCCGGATACCCAATCTTGTGTGTCAAATGAGAAATGTGAAGTGTTTTATTTGTTAAATTACGTTGTATAGGTAAACTTATTTCAAGATTTACGGTGTTTCCATTTCATGTCCTAATTAATGCAGAATAATGGGTTAAATGCATTAAATTTCAGTATTTTAAGGAATTTTATACTTGCCCACGTGAGTTTCGGTTTCGGTTTCGGCCAAAACTGAAGCCACGGCCGAATATTTTCCGAATATATTCGGTTTCGGCCGGAAAACCAGTTTCGGTCGGACTCTAATCGTTATATAGGTATATAAGTACACCTATATAACCTAGGTACCTATATACCTACTATAGGTATATAAGTATACCTATATAACGATAATGAAAAAAAAATTGTTTATTGACACAAACGCTACAGTTTAGGTACAATAACAATGAACATGAATGAATGAATGAATGAATTAACAATTAACTGTATGTCTTGTTTGGGTCAGACGTATCATATCGTTATAGTAAATCCGCAACAGGTAGGTACCCTATCCTATCCGAATTTTACGTCTAAAGGAGTACTATTCTGGATCTCCTAAGTCACGAGCGATACACAGTGCCGTCTATGAGCATTTTACCTGAGTAGACACTACGACTACAGGAGGAGTCTCGTCATGTGTTGCGTCACTGTCTAAGTCAGCCATTCGTGTTCATTACACAGAATCATGCACCGTGGGTAGTTCCTTTCGTTTTATCTGTAGGGAAGCAGTCACTTCAACCACACAGTGTGTCTGTCTCTTGCAAATGAAAAATCGCATTTATGAAACAGCACGTTTAGTTGAAGACGCGGTTATCGTGTCAGAGTGAGAGCGTACTCAATTGAATTATTGTCGCGATCAATTGTGAGTGAGTCTCAAAGTGCCGCCGCCTGCGCCTCACCGTCCGTCGCCGCCCGCACACAATCACAGTCAAGTGTCGCTCTTGTGTCATGTGTGACCTTCAATGAGCCGGCGTGAACTGTGCTAGGTTAGTCGCTCGCTGAGGGAGCTACCGCCACGCAGGGGCACGTGTTCGGTACCACTATATAGGCGCACCTAATATTTCTACAACTTCTGTCATCTGCATGAATGTGTCCAGTGAGGAACGCCCTGCACTGCAGCACGCTTTCAAACATAGTGGGTACACAGCTTAAGGCAGTGGCCAGCAGGTAAATATTTTTGTTGATAAAAAAAAATGTTATTAACGGTATACAAAAAAAGTTGGCAAGGCGGTACTTCACACCTGGGCAACGGCTGCTTTTATATAAATCGCAAGTCCGACCCCATATGGAGTACTGCTATCACCTGTGGGCGGGAGCTCCTTGACTCGGTTCAGAAGCGCGCTGTGAGAATCCTATACTAACAGGCGGTATCGAACCATTAAGTGTGAGGAGAGACTTTGCCTGCCTATGTGTGTTCTACCGCCTGTATAATAGGTTGTGCTCTGAAGAACTGTTTGAGATGATGCCCACGGCCACCTTCTACCGTCGCACCGCTCGCTGTCGGCAGGGAGTTTATTCCCACACCTTGGAACCGAAATGGTCTCGTACCGCGCGGTTCCAGAGGAATTTCCTCCCAAGAACTATCAGGTTGTGGAATGAACTCCCTAACGAGGTTTTCCCAAGAGACTACAGTATGAGGTTCTTCAAAAAAGTAGAGAATAGGTTTCTTAAGGGTCGGCAACGCGCTTGTGATGCCCCTGGTATTGCACCTATAGGCTACGTACGTCTGTTTGCCACCGTCGTGGTGTAAAGAAAATGACACCACGCTATTTGTGTGTGATTGACGTAATTGATCCGTAGCGTTGTTATGGCACTATTGGCACTGACGGGAAAGCTTATGGATGGAATATTATCATCTATGAGAATCGCAAGTGTCTATCGTCGCGGTACAGCATCCCGGAGTGAGCGGTGGCGTAGGACTCACGACATAGCTATAGGTAGGAGCCTCCGTGCACTGTTAACAGTTGACTGGACATGTAACAGATAGCGCTGATAACTCGCACGAGAAGGTCGCGAGCTCGTGCTGACGCAGCACATTACACATATCTCACAGGAACCGAACCCGTACTCACACACTTTTATTCAATACGATTCCTATCTATAACGGTATTCCGTTCAGGTAGATCAATAATCGTAACAATCGCTTCCGTTGTAAGTTTGTTGGAAGAGAAATATAACAAGTCGCCTGCGCAATAGTATAGTAATTAGCAGAGAATGATGGATGGAGAAAATTTTAGTAGGTACTCACTATTTCTAAACCGTACATTATATTAAAATGTTATATTTAGAGCTGAAAAGTCTGTTTGTTTGTTGGTTGAACATGCTAAATCTCAGGAACTAGTGATTCGAATCAAAAACCTCGCAACTTGGAACACTAGCTATATGTAAGTGACGTTTATTTGAATTTCAATAAATCACAATTTTTGTTATATGCAGACGACTATAAGATATTTAAAATAATAAAAAATATTGATGACTGCCATAATCTACAAGAGGACATTGATAGCCTATGTAAATTGTAATAATAATATGCTATACCTTAATATATTAATAAATGCAATGTCATTACATTTACAAGAAAAAAGAAATATATTGATTATAACTATAAAATAAATAAGGATCAAATTAAGAGTGTGTCTGAGGCGCGAGACTTGGGGGTCAGTCATGTTAGATAGTAGACTGAAATTTGATAGTCATATAACACACATAACAAATAAAGCGTTTAAAATGTTGGGCTTTATATAAAGAATCACCAAGAATTTAAGCGTTTGTCCACACTGCTATTATACAAAACTATTGTCAGACCAATATTGGAGTAACTACGGGTCCACAGTGTGGAATCCTCAGTATAGTATTTATATTGACCAAATAGAGAATATTCAAAATAAAATTAATAAGCATATTGCATGGAGAAGTAATAATTGTTTTGAGGAAATACCTGATTTGCCATCATTGAAGACACGAAGAAGTGAAAGAGACTTACTTCTTCTATATATCTTAAGGAACAAAGTGGATTCAACTTATCTTTTAAGCAAAATTGGTTTAGTATGTCCACGTATTAATGCTAGAAAAAATTAGTCTTCCACGCTCCCTCTTTTAGGACAAATTATGCAAAAAATTTATTTATTAATAGATCCTACCACTTATTTAATACCCACATTAATAATGACAATACTTTCATGGATATATTTGAACTTTCCTTACCTAAATTTGGGAATTCCGTTCGTGACTGTCTGGTCCCTGCACTACACTAGAATTAATGCTATTGAAATATTGTTTTTCTGCTGTTACATTTGCACATTTATTTATTATATTATCTCCCTTTACCCTTAGTTTAGTTTATTTTGTATTTTTTGTTAGATATTCTTTAACTAATTTTATATTTAATTTTCTTCTCTTTTATTAGATTATAATTTTATTCATTTATTTATATAAATATTTGTTTGGCGCTCAATTAAGTTAAATTTATTAGTGGAAACAGTCTTTGGTTTATATATAGCTTATTAAATTTATTATTAAGTATCTATTGTAACTGTGTGTTTCTCAAATAAAAATAAAATAAAATAAAAATGTCTTTTAGTGATGGATAGCCCATTTATCAAACAGCAACAGTACATGCTATATAACACCACACAACAAAGATTCGCGGGAGCGAAGCCCCGGGCAACAACTAGTATGATACCTACATATAATAACACAAATAGATATATAGATATCAACTAACATGACCGATAACAACAATGAACACTCAGTATAAAACGTGACAATCTGTCCGACATAATGTCATTGTGGTTAATTACGAGATCGTGTCCGACTAAATACTCGTAACAATACATTAAGCTTATTATTGTATTTTGTTCTGACAAAGATTAACTCAATTAAATGATGTTGGTCAGGTCAGTATCATTCATTGCTTTCGTTCTGTTCAAATAAATCAACATTGTTGTTGACACACGATGCGGAGGAACGAGGCGCTACTACAACAAGAGACTTAGCATAAAACAAACAATCACAAAATATCCGAAAATCGTACTCGTGTAGTTATATCACTGAATATTAAAACGATATTGGGAGGGACCTAAATAAAATGATAAGTATATATATATTCTTTCTAACTTATAGCTATCCCGTTACCTAGTAATATCTTACGTTTCAATCACAAAAAACAAAAACATTGTATACCTAATCGTACGGAACCCTCAGTGCGCGAGTCCGACACGCACTTGGCGTTTTTAATAAAAATAAGTATAACTGACCGTCTTAGCTGCTTTGTGTGAGATGAACTTGCAATTTGAAATCTGAAAAGAAAGAGTTACATTAATGTTGTTCATCAGCAGCCATCGGTTAGAGTCGAGAGTGCCCGAGAGTGCTTGATGCGAGGGTAATACGAACATTAATGATGTATCGTCAGATTACCTCTCTCATATGTATTATGTGTGCAACGAACCAGCAAACAAGGCATTAGCATGTCTAGCGCGAACATCGACGCGGTGAGAGAAGGGAGCGGTTCCGTGTGTTCTATTAATATGTGACATCCAGCATTATATTTATACTGTGTCCAGGCAGTGTCGTAACTGGCTCTTTATGTGACCTGTCCAAGTTCAAGTTGATACATCTGCGCCCTCGAAAATAACCTTATGTCCCAAAATGTTCAGGCAGGAGTGTCGCGGTGCGCCAGCTGCGAACGTACTCGACTACACAGTAGGTACCTGTGCCTACATCACGCGGCGGCTTATTTACGATATCGAGCTCCTCCACACACAAATTGGATATAAATCCAGTTCCCACTCACACGCACACAATTTGTGTAAACCAAGGGACCAGTCCTCAGATTGATTGTACGACAACACTGACACTACCTAAACTTTGGTACACTCGTAGGTACAAAGTTATTTATATTATAGGCTGTTTGTTCAGGTTCTCGTTATGCGTCTGTTTTACGATTCCCTAAAATAGGAATAGGTACAATTTTAAAAAATATATAAGAATCTATTGTGATTATTCCAAGATATAATAATTATAATATGGTGCCCAAGTAGGTATTAGACTTGATATTATGTTGCTAAACGACTCAAACTCATGATTTTGCGAAAAAAAAATTTTTGATTTAAAATATTATATAATGAACACAGGCTCTCTCCGCAAGGCAATAATACTCTTTCTTACAAGAATGTTTATTTGTATGTAATAAATGTATATAGGATCTGTATGGTGTGTGAGCTGAACTTGTGTGTATGACAGATATCTGTTAACGTTAGAGACACCGTAGCCCTGAGCCAGTGTACACAATACACATCTGCGACACATCTCCGCTCCGCTCCGTCGAGGTCATGTGCCTCTACTGTCGAACAATCACTGCCAACAATATACCTATGCTATATGTACATATACCTACTATATATATACCTACTATATATATACCTACTATATATATACCTACTATATATATACAGGCACAGACACAGTACTCAAGTGTTATCCTTTAATGTTTACTCTTATAAATAAGAACTAGGTTTTTTTTTGCTAAAATTAATCCTATTATGTAACGAATCCTAAAGATTTTGATAAAATTTCCGTCGTAAAATAACCCTCTATCAAGCCCATTCAAAAAGAAGAAAGATAATTTACAGAGATGAACAACGGAAAATAATGGCACTAACACACGTTACAAGAGCTTTTTGCTCTCACACAGTTGTAAATAGGCACAGCTATATGGGACAATAGTCGGCGGGGCTGACTGCGGACGACTCATCAATAAGCACTGATTGTGACGTCACGCGTCACACGTCACACGTGACACGTCAGCACTGGTCCCCACGCTCGCGGCGCCGCCCTCTCACACGTCACTACATTATCTATCACATGCGGACTTGTCTCTACCAGAGTACGCACGCGTGGCTTGTTTCTATGCAACCATGCGTAAGCGGTGCGGATCCCTTGTGTGCAGGCTGCGGGCCAGCTCCAATAGCATCCTAAACATGATTGGACAGAGGCTCGACTCGACGTTATTCTTCTAGAACACTTATGTAAGCACTTCATTAGAGTTGTTTTAAAGTAACAGCACCATAACTAGTTCAGTTTCTTTATGAAAATTGTCTCCAATTCACGGCGAGAGACTTTTTCTTTCTTTATAAACAGAAAGTTCGACAAACACTTTGTAGCAAAGTTTTGTGTTGATTGAATAACATACTAAATAATATTGTGTTTCGTAGTTTCAGAGTTTGTTATGTGAGACTTTCGGCAGAAGAAAGCACATTATAGTGTCGATATCTCTGTGAGCTTTTAGCTATTTCCAGATAGAGTACATTTTATTTACTCGTTTGCCGATTTCTCAAACTGTTTCGTATAACGTATTTATATATTTCAGTTATTTTTTCTAAACTATATTAACGCACTATATGTCATGTCTCTGTCTCCCTCAAGGTCTAGCACGCGTCTCTGTTTGTAACTAACTTCTCTCGAGCGGCAGCGCTTGCTGGACTGGACTGGCTAACTGTGCGACGCTGGCTGCTCCTGGGCTCACACTGTGAGACGACTCTTGTCCGTCGATCTGGGTGCATTCTACAAGTGTGACCCGAACTGACATATTATACATATATTACTCTACTGTAATTATGATGTATCTAATATCTATGTTTATCCAGTAAGCACGTCTGCATGTCTATCGGTAAGTACGTTGTATTGGCCTACAAGGATATTGCGACATGTTGCTAATTTTAGCGCAAAAATATCGTACCATTAGCACATTTCCTGGCAAACAGTAATCAAGAGAGAATCATAAATGCTATGTAACGACTGTCGACTGTCGACTGTCGACTGTCGACCACTCACAAATACACGCCCACTATTGTGATAAAGTTTTGTTTTGCACTGACACGTGTTTTGTTAAATAAACTTCAATATTTTGATTTACTGTAAATGATATTTATGTACAATTGCAGTCAAGATGAACCGATGACAATTCAAACAACAATTTGTATGTCAAGGCACCGCTGCACCGTCACGCTTGTTCGTGTCTGGATGTAGTTTATGTAAAGTTTCGCGATAACAGAACTATATTTAAAATTAAAATAACTAAAACAAACTAAAATTCATATATTTTATATATCCCGGGCCATTATTTCGAATTTATTGACACCTCATTCATTGAAATTGGTTCTGTATTTTAGGTGCTACGGTGGAATATACAAACATACATACACAGAGCGGCGCGGTGCGATGCGGGCGCGAGTCACGACCACACTCGTATAAACTCAAATAATTATACCTAACGTGCGCTGTACCTTAGCTTGTAAATTACACTTGACCGATTAAGGTGAGGTGCACACTGTAGCACCTGCAACGTTATCCTTCCGTGCGTTGTGGTTAACTGTTGGAAATTAATACTATTTGTGTTTTGGTACGATTTAGTTGTACCTTGGAGGTGAGCTAACGTTTTGTGACCACTGTTCACTACAGCTGCTACAAACACTGAGATTAGTGTCGGCATCCTCTTTTATGTTATTGTGTCTGAAATTATCAAAAGTTGACATTTATATTGAAATGCATTTGAAAAAAAAACCGTATTTTGCATCACAACAGAGAGAGTCTTATCACCTTTATAGTAACGAAGTATACATGTAGGTATAGGGCGCCTTAATGTGAGAGAAAACACTTATAGGATATATATCGGTAAGAATCTACTATTAAGGAGGTCTGCTATAGAGTGCTAGTATGCCGCTGCTAAATATGAGGTTGGTTGATATAGGTATGCAACTCACTAGTTGTGCTGAACCTGACTATAATCTATTGGTAAAATGTACTGACACAGGTCAGGTGATGGCGTTGTCCAAAAAAAACCCTGAGTGAATTGGCCAGAGTGTGGACGACCCTTTACACTTACATTAGCTAATGTTATTGCTTTATTATAACGTTTCGCACATAATTTGTGGTCGTTTTGTGTATTGTCATGTGTGTCGTGACAAGTGTCGTGAGCGACACTATTTATAGCGTCGTGTGGTGCGTTCACCCCGCGCCTGCCTCGTCACCGTGACGTCACCACGCTAGTCTCAGCAGACACACAGTCTGAGGGAGAGCTGGGCAATGTCCAATATTGACTTGACGAATAATTCGAGTGTTCGCGAGTGGATCAGTGGACAAAATAAATAAGCTGTCTGAAGCAAACTGTTGACTCAATAACTCCACTCCACACAACTACCACACTATAGAGTCGTAATGATCGATCTATACCATACATTACGGTGTACGTCTATCTTGACGGGTATGTTTTAGTTATTGTAGCACAAAGAACATCTTTTTATAGAATTTCATCTGCTCTTTGTGATAAAACATATTTAACTGTCACTGCTGATATGAATAATTATGTTATTTGTTTAATATCTTTTTTTTTAGTAACCTATATTGTCCCACTGCTGGGCAAAGGTCTTCCCCAAGCTCTTCCATTCTTTTCTATTGGATGTTTTGAGCCTCCAGTCCTTGTGAAATGAGTCCAGATAGTCTCGCCAGCGCTTTCGGGGTGTATATCCTATAATGTTGCTAATTAACTTTCAACTCAACTCAACTTCAGTTCAGTGGGTTTATATCACATAGTGATAATATGAACTAACAACTAGTCAATGTGTATTTGTAGCTAGCCCGGACTCTCTGAACATTTATATAACGGGTGGCGCAAAAGTAAAGACCCTATTTGGTTCAGCTATAACATTTTTTCTAAATTAGAAAACTAGATTTAGATTTTTTTAAATGTATATTTGTGCCATTAAATTTCGTACCATTAGGATTTAAAGATGATGTCTTTTAAATGGTGACCTCCAGAGTTGATACACATTTGAGCCCTATTTATGACATTTTGCATAACTTGCCGTAACACTTCCTGCGATATGTTCGTTATTTCTTGACGAATGTTTTCTTTTAGAGCTGCGAGAGTCTGTGGCTTGTTCACATACACCCGAGATTTCAAAAAACCCCAAAGAAAAAAGTCTGGACTGGTCAGATCGGGTGATCTTGCAGGCCAAGGCAAATCGCCAAAACGAGAGATAACTCGGCCTGGAAAAGCGTCCCTCACTAAGTCCATAGTGTCGCGCGCTGTGTGTGCCGTAGCGCCGTCTTGTTGAAACCAGATGTGCTCCAGCCCCAATTCGTCCAAACTGGGTATCAAAAACTCACGTAACATGGTTCTGTAGCGTTCTCCAGTGACAGTTATCGCATTGCCTCCAGCGTCTTCGAAAAAATAGGGTCCGATCACTCTGTCAACACAGATGCCACACCATACAGTAACTTTTAGTGGGTGTGTGGCAAAGCGTCGAATTGTGCGACCAATCGGTGCCGGACGGTGGGGAAATCGTCGACGAAATTCACGTTGTGTTCTTATCACTGATATTCCACGTTCTTGGGGAGTAAAACGGTCCATGTTTATTTTCAGTGTATTTTACATTTGTTCACTACACAATTTTCAACAACAGAATGACAGAAAATGTATAATAAAAAAAAAAAAAGCATTTTCTTTAGTGCCACTACTTTTGCGCCACCCAGTATATATATATATATATTTAAATTATTAATTGAGGTAAAGGAACAATGCCACAATACAATATATACCTAAGTACCTTATGTGATAACTTAACATATAAATACGAGTATATAATTATATGATTGCGCATTTCTCATATGAAGAGGTAGGTAGAGTGGAAGGTGCACCGTCTGCTCTGGGAGCAACAGCTTTATGTTCCTTCCGAAGTGAAGCTCGAATGTAGAAGCGGGACGAACAGTCCCTCAGCCTCACCTATCGGTAACAGTGAGAACAACTCACTGCGACAATGTTACAAACATTTCTGTTGAAAAACTAAAGTGTATTATCGTATCTATTTCAATAACTCGTTTACAAGTATTAGTTGCGAGTCCCAGGGGACCGTTCAACACAAACAAAAGTGAACATTTTTGCGGTTATATTATTATACGGAATTCCGACCGTACCTGACCGTACCGTACATACGGACTGACATATTTGTGTATATAGATTTAGTCAATTTGTATGACTATTGATGTATCGAACAACTATAAAATTTAATATATTTAACTCACGACTCAAATTACAATGACATTCTGCATTACAGAATATTTTATAAAACTTATAAATAACAAATGGTTAGCTTTGCACTAAGTTGAGGCTGAGAATTTATTTATAAACTTGATATTATAATAGTCGTTTGTATGGGAGCCTAATTATTGTGTATTGCCCTTGACAAATAGTTTGTAAGCAATAGTCAGCCTAGTGTTTGTACTTTGTGATCTTTTCACACCTGACGGAAAACATGTCAGGCGTTAGCGCTGTTGGATCCTCCTCCCATATAAGTATATAATCTATGGGATCCTCTGTCACACAGAACAGAAATAGATTCCTGTGGTCATTGTATGGATTTGACTGTTGTGTGGGCTTGATGAGACGGAACGGATCTCCCATCAGATGTGGAAGCAGCCTGAAGGTTGAATTAAAATGAATGATTAGAATGCATCGCCAGCAGTCAGCACAGAGCGGGTACACCGACAATGTTCGTGACACGCGATCGCGGCACGAGCTCGGCTTGAATTAAACGAAAATCTCATTTGTTGGAATAGAGATGAGCGAAGCGGAGCGAGAAAGAACTAATATTTACTCAGCCACAGTACTTTCATTGTGTCTATAGGGATTTAGTATTAAAGAGAAAATTGTGAAGCTCCCAGACTTGTGAACGATGACGTCAATCAAATTTATAATGATACGTAAACATCGCGAGGGTCAGGGTACAATAGCGATTGTGAGAAGTTAATTAGATTATATTTTATATTGAGTATTATTAGTATCTAGTTGTTGCTAGTTATTTCCATTAAGTTCCTAAAGCGCGTTAATTTGAATTTTTTTAGATAATTAACTTTGGACTATAATCTCCTAGGCTCGACTATATAAGACCTCTACCTTATCATGTAGCTCTTCAGGGAAAATAGCTTTATTTTTTATTTTATTTATTAGAACAACCAACGAGAACAGACACCTTATAAGCTAAGAAATATTCAGACAATTGTATACATGTGATGGTGCTGCCTTAATTACAAGTTGCCACGGAAAGCATTATGGTATAAGCCAACGACTGACCGGGTAAGGGATTCAAGTAGTTAAAGTATAGTTCTCTGCTGACTTCTTCGGGAAGACAAAGAGTGTAAACCGCCGAAGTATCACATTACATGAATGTTACTGCTTTGTGCTTCATTTGTACGAGTATAGTTACGAGTGGCGAACAGAAGGACGCGGCCGCGGCTCGCCGGCTGGCAAGCGGCTACTGTACACTGGTCGAGTGGTCACCAACTCACCACCAGCACCTATTTGCCACTACTAATGACTAACTTGATAACATTCTCACGACAGAGTGATTGTGTACGCGACTGTTGATAGCCATCGGCCCAGCAGCGCCCAGGGCACGTCGGCAGTGGCGTGTGGTCGCCATGATTAATGGCTTCATCAGGGTTCACTTCCGGACAGTCCCAGCGGGACCACCGCGCACCGCCCGCCGGCTACTCGAGCTGTCAACGCGATAAACTTTATATATCACAATAAACTGCTGCTTTTCCGGATAATCAGGGTTTCAATATAATAATATGCCTGTTTACATTGAAACCTTCATTAATCTATTATAAACGCAAAAAAATGTATATCTCTTCAACTTTTATGGCCAACCTTTTCTAACGAATAAAATGTGTGCAGAGAAATAATCTAAAAAAGATTAGAGAAGGACATAAGATACCATGACAGAGCACATGACACATGACACACGACAGAGCACACGGTCCGCAGGCGACATCGCGACACCTGGCTATGACATAGTTCACTAAATGTGCTGCACTCACAAAAACGACGCTCGTATAAAAACAAAAATAAAATGGATGTATTGGTGAAGTTGGAAATGTAATCGGCTTATGTTGTGGGACGAGGACCAAATAACGAGGTGGTCGTGTGTCCCGAGGGGACCAGATAACCAGCCAACCAGCCAACCAGCCCGCTAGTCGTACCTCCGCTCACAATCACACACAGGATTGTATTCGTGATACGACACGTACAGGACCTACTGTACCGCTACAAACGGATCTGTATTGATTTTTTAAAAGACTTTGTGGTGATATGTACGAGTACGAATAGCGCTCTGACGTAATTAAGTTTATCTCTGAACGTAACTGCATTCTGACCACAAAGAAGCAAGAGGCACGGCTTGATACGAGCGTTAAAACTGTCTGCTCTACATACATAATAAAGTAAATAATTTAATGAAATAATTATATAACATTAACTTATTATATTTATTTATTAGTTTCCATTTTCATTTAGGTTTCATTTAATTACAAAACCGCGTGTGGTTAGATCATTGATATGAAACTTTTTAAGTCAAACTTATTACCAAAATATTAACATTGACACTATGGATTATATAGCCATCACCAAAATTAAATGTTTGTCCTATATCTTGTACCCATGTTATGTAAATTATATGTTTATTCCGTGTAGTGATGGATTAGGTATAGATAATGTCACTACCTCATCTCGACCCGTGGCTGTCGTAAAACTCGACTAGGGGAGTATCCTTATGCAGACAAGAGCACTACAAGGAAAGGAAAATTGGAAAAAAAATCCTTTACCAAACCAACCCGTCTGGCCAGCTTGGTATAATAGGCTAAATTCCCTCCACATTGTTTGGAGGAGCCCCGTGCCCAGCAGTGGGACGTTTATGAGTTGAGATGATAAAGATGCATATGTTACATTAATATTTACAGAGATTATTGTTCCATTGCTTTGTGAGTGAACTTATTTTCGTGAAAGGCTTATAAGTATTGCCGTTGTCGTATAAGTAGTATACAAAAGGGAGAGGCGTCCAATGGACTCGTGAGATAATGGTGATGGGCTCAGATTGTGTTAGTTTTATTGTAGCATCAAAACTGTCCTCCCTTGTCACTGGATAACTAAAAAACTGACTGTATATGGACAATTATAAATTTCAATATCTCCTACCTAAGTAGTGGACTTAGCTGAGAACTAAACTTTGTAATCAACGTTTATAGTCCGGGATCCCTGGTCCAAATTTTTTTTTTATGACTATCAAGCAAATTTTTCGTGAGTAGCTTCATTTCGATGAGACGCCGAATAATTTCGTATTCCAAAAGTTTGATTGTGGTATCTAACAGACGTAGCAAGGGTATACCGGACCAGGAAGGAAATACCGGGATAACGTACCACGCAATTTGTAGGACAATATGACTGTTCAATTACATAAATATTAAGTAAAAAAAATATGGTCCTACAAAATCAATGATGATCGAAGGAGGGGACCCTTCTTGAATGAATGAATGAAATCTCGTTTATTCATCTAGGTTACAAGGTAACACTTATGAAAGTCACAAGAATGTAACAGGTTATCCGAAAAGTAGTGTCAGCAAATTTGCCTACGACCAATTCGCTGACGGGGTGGAGCTATGAGAAGAACTGGCAAGAAACTCACGCCACTCTTTTTAAAAAAAATGGATAGTTACAATCTTTTGTAATTTACAATTTGGGTAGCGTGTAAAGTGATGCAGCAGAGCACTTTACACATTGCTATGCAGCCGTTAGTGGCAGTCTGTGAATAAATATAGTTTTAACACATAAATAAAACATAACTTAATAAAAAATATAAAACTGTTATTAAAAAATAAAGGAAATGCACGAAAAAACTGACATAAATATTCACAAAGTGCTCAGTCACAAGTGTCATTCTACACAAACAAGATATATCAAATCAATAATAACATTATTCCCAAGACATTTTATCATCTAAAACTCACTAATTGTATAATACCCCTTACGAATAAGATGATCTTTAACAATGGTTTTGAATTTAAGTAAGGGTAAATTCATAATGTCTCTTCCAACTTGTATCGACAACGAGGTCATCATAAATGATTACTAATCAGCTGATTTTTTTATTTTTACTTAGGTACTTAATATTCATGTAATTGAACAGTCATATTGTCCTACAAATTGCGTGGTACGTTATCCCGGTATTTCCATACCGGTCCGGTATACCCTTGCTACGTCTGTTAGCTACCACAATCAAACTTTTGGAATACGAAATTATTAGGTATCTCATCGAAATGAAGCTACTCACGAAAAATTAGCTGGATAGTAATTTAAAAAAATTGGGACCAGGGATCCCGGACTATTATTTTCATAAACAGTAGCAGCTCATAATAGTCAATAATCTAGGAACAATATAATCTCCTCGTTAGTATTCTAAATACATCGAGAGCAGAGAGCAGAGAGCTGTACAGAGTACCTACTAGCGTAGTTATAAACATTAATTTTAACGCACCGTGTACGTTCCGCCTTATCCGGTTTAATTTGTGAGCGACGCACTTTAACTGAAATATTGTAGAGGTTATTGTTTGTTAGGAAAGTGTTCGATCTAGTCGGGCAGTGGCGCAACTGTGGCGCCACATACCTACGAGTAACTAATGACGTGTACCGAATCGCGTTTGGTCTATAACGCGGGTCAGGCTGTTACACCCGCCACTTGCACACATTTACGTGAGAACAAGACGCGGATGCGAGCAATAAAACGTTGATCGCACAGATTTATTGTATTCTCTCTCTGTTGTTCTCTATGCTTCTTTTTATTAGGACGCTTTCTTTGCTTCCTTACATCCGAGTTTGTTGTCTGTTCAATAAGAAACTAATGAATGATAAGAAGGCGACAATAATATGCCTACATATTATAATAACATAATGGTGATTGTGAACTAGTGGAGTACCTAGTACCGCGAGCCGCGAGCACAATCACTCACTTCTCTGTATCTAATGTGATTTGTCGCGGCTTGCGCACTCCCACAGTCCCACAGTAGGTACATGTACTCGCCGCACGTAGCGCCAGCGCCAAGTGACGCGCGAGCGCCATCTTTCTTCGTATAGCGTGTTGTTGTAAAGCAGTATAATCCTAAATTGCGTTATTTATGTCAACAATTTGATCATAATCTATGTGTAAACAAGAGCGCTCTCAACAAAATAGCTGCTCTTACTCAAACACGCCACGATTTGTTGGCTCACGTTCTACCAAATGTACGAAACTCGGCGTTCGACTTGTATTATTATTCAAAAGAGCCGGAAATTAACCTACTGAGGGCGTAATCCGACGTTTTTGCATGTTTTTTGCTCGTAAAATATGTATATTGAATGTTTGTAAACACTTGACACAGCGTCGATAGGAGCAGTCAGTGAATCAACTCGCGAAGTCGCGATAAGACGCTCGCTACACTTACGTTATATGTGTAAGTGTGTGTGTGTAGTATAAGTACACATAATTGTGTTGAGCGTGTGCCAGCTAGTTCATAAAGTTAAATTATCGTAATAGTCGACGCAGGAACAAACTGTACAATGTACACGGTATAGTGGTACACTTACACAAGTGCGCGGCGCACAAGACCAGACCATGACCAGTGCATACAGTTCATTAATGTTATAATATATTGTATTATAACATTGTATGTTACTGATTGTAACCAGTCTAATTATATAAAGACAGACCGACAGGCAGAGAGAGAATATTGACAAATTTCACAATGTAATGTGAAATGTATAAAGGTAAGAACACCAAACTATTTTTAAGCATTCACATGAAATGAGGAAAAATAGTGCAGTGGTGTAACTTCACATCGTGAACCCAAACATAGTACAATATTGTGGCACTATTAGCAAGGCCAAGTACTCTGTGGCATCGGCGCGTCGCGTGAAGAGCACCTGTTGCTTGGCCCCCCCCCCCCCCCCCCCCCCCCCCAGAGCCTCCTGTAGCCGCCGCCCGCCGACGCGTGTGTTATATTTTTATTATTTTACATTGATTATAAAAATATGTTTGTTATATTTTATTTAGATTTTAGGTCAAATTATGTGTATTGTCATTAAATTGTTGTTTTATTATATTGTTGAAAAGTGGCAACACTGAAAATTGATATTAAAAAGTAATGAAAAATAACAGTATGCAGGCTGTCAGTTTTTAAAAAATATAGATATTAACGGACTATTGAAGAAAAGTAAATGAAGGATATAACTTGTTTGAGCAAAGATATTATAATTGAGATATATGTACTGTGATTCTAATATAAATGATTATAAAAGTGCCGTGTTTAATTGACTTCCTATCTTCTGAACTTAACAGTTCAGAAGTGGGATAGTAAAGAATTTAAATAGTTAAATTCCTACCGCGCCTACAGTGACGATTATAATACATAAAGACAGTGTTCTGTATTAGTTAACTATAATGTCTGGAACGTATAGTGAACAGGAACGTGTCGAACAATCGGGTACACCTCCACATCCAATACATCAATATCGCAGATCACGAAAGCGGAGTTTGTCGCAACGCGAACGGCGACACCGTTATAGCAGTGACTCCGAATCCCCGCCGAGTAAGCGACGCGGGAAAATACGGCGACATCGTGATGCTAGCGACTCGGAATCTACTCCGAGTAAACGACATCGGAAACGTAGACGTGCAAAGAAGGATCAGCGACGCCGGCAAACTAAAAGGAAGAGGCGATTGTCAGCTGTAAGTACATTGTCTTCGAACTGTTCTGATAGTAATACTTCGACTACTAAATCTAGTGTGAAACGAAAATCTAGTGTGAAACGAAAATCTAGTGTGAAACGAAAATCTAGTGTGAGACAATTTAGTAAACAACGCCAGGTTAATGAACCTGTAACTCAAGTTTCTGCTCGAGAATTATTCAACTTGATAAAGTCATTACCGACCTCACAGAATCATTTTTCTATGAATAGTAATGCTGTCCCTGAATTTGATCCCTCTAATAAGGAACAAACTGTTGATATTTGGATAAATAAAATAGAAGAATGTTTAAAACTTTATGGATGGAGTGAACCACAATTATTACATTATTCACTACCCAAGTTAATGGGGGTAGCAAAAGTGTGGTATCAGGGTCTTGCTTCTGTAAACTTTACTTGGTCACAATGGAAAGAAAAATTAATTAAAACATTTCCGTCTATTCAAAATTATGCACAATTATTACAAGAAATGCTTGATAGAAAAGTTAAACCCGATGAGACATTAGAAAATTACTTCTATCATAAGATGAATTTATTAAATAGATGTGAAATATACAATAAGAAAGCTATAGATTGTATTATAAGTGGTTTAGATGATAAAAGTATGCGATTAGGGGCCCAGGCAGCTAATTATTCTGAGCCTGAGCAATTATTAACTTATTTTAAAACAGTAAAGTTAGATGATAGTAAATATAAGGATAGTATTCAAAAACCATTAACTAGAAAACGTTTTGATGGACAGGACAGTGATAGACACAACAAAACGACACAAAATCCAATCAAATGTTTTAATTGTGGTGAAGTAGGTCATCCCAGCTTTAAGTGTTCTAAGCCACTTGTAACTTGTAACATATGTAAGCGTCTTGGACATGAAGCAGCTTCTTGTAAGCGACTTTTGAAAAATGCTAGTTATAATTCAAATTATAAAGGTAGTGATAAGAATATTTCTGATGTAAAACTAGTAGGTACCTTAGATGATAAATATGTATTAACTATTTATGCTAATGGTAAACCGATGACTTGCTATGTCGATCTAGGCAGTCAGAGCACACTTATTAGGCAAAAGGATTTTGAACTTTTAGGGTTACCACTCACTACTAACAGTTTACCATCTCTTAGAGGATTTGGTGATACCTTGATAAGCCCCATAGGTAAATCAAATATTAACTTAACAGTTCAGGGAATTTCTGCAGTTACGGAAGTATTAATTGTAACAAATGAATTACTCAAATATTCAATACTATTAGGACACACATTTACAGAACAAGCGGGTGTAATTATAATTAAAACTGATGAACATTTAATCCTTCATAAACAAATTATTAATGAAAATGAATCAAGTAAAATTGAATTAATTATTAGTTCTGATATAGAAATAAATTCAATGGTGGCGGTGCCTATTAAGGTCATCAGTGATATGATTACTTGTATTGTTTACGTTCACGGGTCTATTCGTGAAGTCAATAATAATAGATATTATGTTATGCCAGGTTCATACACTATCACTAATGGTTATGGATGTGTCGTTATAGTGAATTTGAACCCAAACCCTTTTACATTGTATAAAGATGTTTTATTAACACGAGGTAAAGTTATCAAAAAAAGAAATGATATTTATGTAAATAAGGTTTGTCTGGAAGAGCCTGACATTACTATGGATCAGATATCGTTAGGAAATGAATTAAACCCCGGAGAAATTTTAAGACTTAAAGATTTATTGCAAAAGTATAGGGATTGCTTTTCTTTTGGTCTAAGTGACTTGGGATTGACTAATTTGACAGAAATGACAATCACATTACATGATACAACGCCAGTTGTATACAGACCCTATCGGCTAGCACATGTAGAAAAACAAAAGGTTAAGGGTATGGTACAGGAGATGTTGGATAGTGGTATTATCACAGAGTCAACATCATCATATGCTAGCCCAATTTTATTAGTACAAAAGAAAACTGGCGATCAGCGTTTGTGTGTAGACTATAGGGCATTAAATTCGAAAACTGTTAAAGAACATTATCCATTACCTAGAGTCGAGGATCAAATTGACAGTCTTGGTGGTTATCAGTATTTTGTTACATTAGATTTAGCATCAGGCTATTATCAGATACCGATCGCTCCCTCCTCACAAGACAAAACTGCTTTTGTAACTCCTGATGGGCAGTACCAGTTTACTCGTATGCCGTTTGGGCTGGCTAACGCGCCTTCTGTTTTTCAAAAAACCATCAATAAAATGTTAAAAAACACTAGAAATAGTGAAGCCTATGCCTTTATGGATGATATTATTATACCGGCCCAAACGGTTAGTCAAGGAATGGAGCGACTGGAAACCGTACTAAAGTTACTAAAAGATGCTCGTCTAACACTTAAACTCAGTAAATGCAAATTCTTTTATACCACTATTGATTATCTAGGCTTTGAAATTTCCAAAGGTGTTAGACCTGGTACTAGAAAAACAGACGCCATTCAGTTGTACAAAGCACCTAAAAATCAACACGAAGTGCGACAATTTATTGGACTTGCAAGTTTCTTTCGGCGTTTTGTAAAAAGTTTTGCTATAACAGTTTCACCACTCACAAAACTTTTAAAAAAAGACAGTAAATGGGAATGGGGTCCTGAACAAGATAAAGCCTTTATGTCACTGAAATCAGAATTAATGAGCCGGCCTATCTTGGCAATTTACAATCACGCCGCAAAAACTCAAATTCATACTGATGCTTGTAAGACAGGTATAGCAGGTATGCTTTTACAAGAAGATGAATTTGGTAGGTTACGAGCCGTCGCTTATTATAGTCGACAGACAAATCTAGAAGAGCAGAAATATCATTCGTTCGAACTAGAGACCCTAGCTGTAGTTGCCTCTTTAAATCGATTTCGTGTTTATGTACTGGGTATTAAGTTTACTATAGTGACGGATTGTAACGCATTGCGAACTACCTTGTCAAAAAGGGACATAATACCTAGAATAGCTAGGTGGTGGTTGCAATTACAGGAATATGACTGTAGCATCGAATATCGGCCAGGAGCTCGAATGAATCATGTAGACGCACTTAGTCGAAATGCGATAGAACAAGGTTTAGAGTCCGAGCCCGTATTCGATGTTTTAGCTGTTGAGGCTGAAGACTGGTTAATAACCATGCAAAATAACGATAACGAAATTAAACACATTAAAGAAATATTAGAGGACCCAAATACTAAAAATGTAATGGATATTTATCAAAATTATAGAATTAAAAATGGTAAAGTTTATCGATTAGTTAATGATCAGCTTCGATGGTTGGTGCCAAAAGGGGTGAGGTGGCAGTTACTTAAGAAAAATCATGACGAGCTAGGTCATTTTGGTATAGAAAAAACTTTGGAAAAACTTAAAGATCTTTATTGGTTCCCTAAAATGAGAAGATTTGTTAAAAAATATGTTCAATCATGTTTGGAATGCTCTTACCATAAAATACCTGGTGGCAAGAAACAGGGTATGTTACACCCTATTCCAAAAATTGAGCAACCTTTCCACACTATCCATTTAGACCATCTAGGGCCATTTGTTAAAAGTAGATTAAAAAATACGTACATATTAGTTCTAATCGATGCTTATACAAAATATATTAGTTTATATGCTGTTAAAAATACTAAAACTAAGACCACTTTAAAAGTCTTGAATAATTATATCAGTTTGTTTGGTGTGCCAAGTAGAATAATAAGCGATAGGGGTAGCAGTTTTACTAGCAAAAGTTTTCGAGATTTTGTAAATAAATTAGGTATACGTCATGTTTTAAACGCAGTTGCAACGCCTAGAGCAAATGGTCAAGTGGAGCGCTTTAATCGTACAATTTTGGCCTCCCTTGCTACGAAAAATCATAATAGTTCTGAAAATGAATGGGACAGGCATTTGGAAGAGATACAATTGGCTATAAATACAACTGTCAATAAAACCACTGGTAAAAGTCCATCTGAAGTATTATTTGGTATCCGATTACGAGCTAAAGGAGATGGGATGGTAACTTCGTTATTAGATTGTGACAGTCATGATACGAAATCATTAGATGAAATTAGAAGTGAAGTTAATTTAAGAGTTTCAGAAGAACAAAGTAAACAAAAGGAAAGGTTCGATAAAAAAAGAAAAGAGGCTTTAAATTATAAAGTAGGAGACTTGGTCAGAATAGAGAGGGATGTCAGCAGTAATAATGGTCAATCAAGAAAATTATTACCTAAGTTACAGGGACCCTATAGGATTATTAAAGCTTTGAACAATGATAGATATATTGTAGAAGATACTCCTTTAACAAGAAAACAAAATAGAAGGTATGAGGCAGTTGTTTCAATTGATAAAATTTATCCATGGTTAACATATACTCAAGATTATTTAAATGAGACTGATGAGGGATCAGATCAGGATAACAGTGACTTGGATAATGAAGTGACGGTAGTAGGCAATGATAGCAGTAATGAGAATGATTCTGTCAAGGAATGTGAGACAAATGAGGATGTGGAAAATATAATAATTTAGGTGAAAATGAGTAGGATTTATTCCTACTCATTTTATATATACTATGAATATTAAGTTATTAAATTTAAATTGTTTATTTAATCAATGATATGATAATGATAACATCAAAAGGTTTGAAATGCACATGAGGCCAATAAGCCAATTTTGGAAGCATTTTCATGCCTACTGAAATATCTGCATATGCATGAGGCCAATAAGCCAAATAAAGGAGTATGCTAGATATTTATAGTATTTATGCACATATGAGGTTGATGAACCAATGAAGGAGTGCATTTATACTTTGATTGATTATGAAAAGGATTATGATGATTTTGTAATGGTAACAATTATGACTTCAATTGATAAATGATTTAGAACTGATTGCTTCCTTTGTCATTGATTGATATTTGTACTCTAGATAACATTAAAAATTGGTGGAACAATTGTAAAGAATTAGATGGCCGAAGCGATAAAGAAAATAATTTTGTATAACAATATAGATTGATTACATTGTTAATACAGAGTCTATGAAAATTGATTATATGCGTTAATTAAGTTTTGTTGTACATGTATAAATGTTAAGAACCTCAAATATACGATGGGACTCGTAAAGCTCAGAATGGCCGACTGTTATATTTTTATTATTTTACATTGATTATAAAAATATGTTTGTTATATTTTATTTAGATTTTAGGTCAAATTATGTGTATTGTCATTAAATTGTTGTTTTATTATATTGTTGAAAAGTGGCAACACTGAAAATTGATATTAAAAAGTAATGAAAAATAACAGTATGCAGGCTGTCAGTTTTTAAAAAATATAGATATTAACGGACTATTGAAGAAAAGTAAATGAAGGATATAACTTGTTTGAGCAAAGATATTATAATTGAGATATATGTACTGTGATTCTAATATAAATGATTATAAAAGTGCCGTGTTTAATTGACTTCCTATCTTCTGAACTTAACACGTGCCACGCAGAACAGACTCAGAGACACTGCAGACCACAAGATGACCAGTATTTTAGTGACACCGTATCCGACGATCCCATGGGTCACTGGACGTAGTTCTGAAGTCAAAATTGTAAAAATGCCCGCCATCTTGAACTTTGTTGTTTTTAGTAGTGTATCAAAATTCTCATCAAACTTGATCAAAAATCAACGTTTTTGAGAATATTGGTTGTAAGTTTTAAATGAATATTTATAATATTTTCTCAATAGAGCAACTAAAGGACTATATGTAGACCTTAAAACAAGCTTTTTTTTCTATGAATTTCAATTATTTAGAAAGTAGGCTTGTTTCGTAGAATTTCTTAAAACGCTGTGCGAAAGAACTGTTCTAACTAAAATACTAATAATAAATAGTCTGTTTTTCTTAATACACTTTTTAGACAAGAAAACTGTTGTTCATGTATGCCAAGAATTACTTCGCTACATAATAAAGACATATTCTGTAGCGAACGTGGAAATCTCGTGATTTCATGTAGGTATTTCTGTATGAACCCTCTTAAACCAGGACGCGACGAACGGTGGATAGTGTCGTACGGCCCGCTTCATAGTAAATGGTTACCAACAATACCAGGGGTACCTAACAAGAGCACGTTGCCGACCCTTAAAAATTGTATTCACTCGTTCAATGAAGCATCCCAAGATACTGTAGTTACAGAATGATAGAAAATTGAACCAAACAATCTTGGACCATAATTTTATTATCGAGGCTAGTCTACATAATGCTAATTGTTGTTATTCCTAGAACAGAACGGAGTTTATATTAGTTATAGGGCGTCTACCCACCAATTGGGAAAAAGAAAACTTACCCAATGTTCTGCTGTTCGTGCCTTCTTTTTGAAACAATTGTGTAGGTACCTGTAAGTTAAGAAAATTATCAGAATAAGTCGATTTTTTTAGAACAGAGAAAGCTGTCAGGATGTAAAACGAATGGGACATTCGGTAGTAGAAAATTTTATATAAATGCTAAACAAGTAGGTAATGGAAAAATTCAAACCCACGACGGGACTTGAACCCTTGAAGTAGAAAATTTTTCACTTAGTATTAATAGTAGGTACCAAAATATAGTAGGTAGTTAGTGAGGTCGAGGAGACGACGGATGACGTCATTCCCTACCCTGTCCCTATGCTGCGTGTGCCATACACATGGGAACTGTACCCATAACCCAGCGACAACGCCTACACGTGGTGCCAACGTGTCAATATTTATTTTGCTACGTTCATAAATAATCAAAATATATTACGTTATGATCGAGTACGCGCTATGATTTAGATTTCATTCGTATCAACGAATGTAAATTGAATTGAAATTAAACGCAGATGCTTTGATATCAGATCTTAAATAGATTTGATCGAGTTCGAAAACGAAGTTTATAAACAAAATCAATCCGCGTGGAACTTCCCCCTCCCCTGTCCCTGGCCTCTTGGGGTCCCAGGGAGCTCCCGCTTGAGATAACTCGGTATCTGGTAACGAGGCGAAGCGGTGTAATTAAAATATAAAGTTTGTCGAAGTTCGTGTAGAGTCAACGCCGCCGTCGGCGAGCGTCGGTCGTGGCGCCATGAACGTACCAAGCTATGTCATACCTACCAATAATGGCGGAAACGGCCCACTTGTAACAATATTACTTACTTGAGAGCCGCAGTTTAGTGCGACTTACAACAGATCTAAATTAATTAGGTACCCGTTACGTTACTAACTAAATACTAACGAACACCTACTTTTTCAACTACGAACAATATCTGTACTTTCCATAATATAGTTATTACGAACATAATTATAATGAAAGCACTCTGTTAACAAGAATTGTTGTTAAAAGTGTATTGACGACAATTATAATAATGATTCTCGTGTCGTGGTGTGCATCCATTACTTCAGATTTACCTACCGTGTAACAAGCCGAATTCTTTGAGTTTTAAAGATACAAATCCTCTTTGAAACACACAAAAACAAAGTCGAATTCTTCATAAATCAAAAGTTCAAACATTTTTAAAGATGACTGATGCGAGCTTTGCGCTGTTGAACGATTTCATCCATCAAAAGTGCGCGGATCCTAGGTCTATGCATCAAACTCCAAAATGAAATTTTAATATAATATTCCAAATACTTACCATGACGCCACACAACGAATACAGGGAATACAATCATGATTTAAATAATATTTAGTAGTTTAAGAAACTGTACACAACATAATGAGATTCAACAGTACAATATCTGAAGTTCATTTGCAAACATTTAGCGCCAAAATAGTGTGTTCGTCGCGTCTACAGATTATGTAGAAAAAGTTTTTCTACATAATCTGTGACTCTTGTAAAACTGCATTGGAACCTCGTTGAAGCTGTATCACAGATTAGATAATAGTTACTACGCTGTATCGTAATGGAAAAAAATACGAGACAGCTGTCATACAAGAACTGTATCATTTTTATTTTAATTTATTGCAAAGACTGTCATTGTCATTCATAATCTCGATATTACAGTATGCGGGTAGATAAATAAAATCCAAATTATTAACTGAATAATAATAATAATTAACATCATTGACAGATTCTGAACTTTTGTATATCAACTTATATCAATTATATTATTATTATAATAAAGTTCGATTGAAGAAGTAGTTGGGTCACTTTCATAGAAAGTCTATGTACGGCTCGTACATAGGCTGTACATACTAAATATATTCCATTTCTACGTTAGTTTTAGTTAGTACTAGTGCTATGGTTTCAGAACGGAAGGTTCGGAATCGTATCATTTAATAATTAAAAATTCAACAACAAATCAACAAGTTTAATACAAAATTAAATTCCTTATAAGATAAAGAAATTATTAAATTTATTCACAATACATTAACTTTTATACTTACTTTGATTTTGGTTTCGGCAGGGGAAGCTTGCACCTGTACCACTACTCTCGTCTTGCCGTTAACACGCTCTCCGTCAAAATGGGAGAGTCTAGTAGGAATTTCTTTCTAATTAAATAGATAATTTTGCCATCCCAATCATATTTGTACTAATATGGTAACTTTATTGCGGTTAGTTTATTAAATATTGGTGGATAATAATATACTATATACGATAATACGGAAAGGAATTTTCCACTTTGTTCAAAATACGTCCCCGGCAAAAACATTTTTTTTAATATTTATTTTTAACTTAAAACTATTTCTGTAATATTAAAAGAAATCTTTACTGACCATGCTACCCATAAAACAATTTATTATATGAAAATATAACAGAAAGGGATATTTTTTTTAACGTGAAGTTAGAAAGTTTTAATGGGACAGCAAAAACGACCTACCTGCTATCACATTTTTTTTAAATAAGGTGAAATTATTTATATTAAAAATCAGTGAAATAGAAAATGTTACAAAAAACTAAACACAGATTTAAAATTTTGATGATTTTTTTCTCTAATAAATAATACAATACTTATATAATTTTTTATGATTTTTCAAAGTTGTGGGACATTTCTAAAACACCAATGTACATTTTTTATGAAAATGACCCAGTTACAGTAATTTATATGTACCAGTTCACAACATAGGTAGTTACTAAATTTATGGTTTATTGAATATTAAAAGAAAATAAACTCTAAAAAAATGTCTAAATTATATAATAAATTAGCATATCAAAAAAATAAGCCCCCAGACGTGAACCAAATTTTGTAAATGTACACCAAATTAAGTTATGTAGTAGAGTTAGAGTACTCGCCGGTGATTATGTCCTCTGCTCCTTTTTGGGCAGATCCGTCATGGATAAGTTAGGGAAGGCTGTCTCGTCTTCGTGGTAATTCTTTTTAAATGTTTTCACCCATTTTTATTCATTGATTTGGTGCACATTTACTAATTTGCAAATGTATTTTTTTTTGGGTATCAATTTTACTACATTTGGTATATTAAGTATTACGTAGCTATTTAAAAATGTAATATTATGTGAGATGTATCTTTATAGATCTATACTAATATTATAAAGAGGTAAGATTTTTGTATTTAGGTAAGTAACGATTAAACTTAAAAACTACTGGATATCCATTCCACCGAACACCCAAATCATTAGACACCATATTATTATTATAACATTCAATAGCGCTGCGCTACACTCTCGTTGATACATCGTAGCAGAGCTGCACTACAACAGCAGTTACTTTATGTATAGGCGCAGGTATACGAGTACATGCTTCTCACCTCAGAGAGAAGTGAGTAAAAGTGAGAGATATAATAAATAACGTGAATCGTTGGTATTTTCATAATATTAAGTGTACATTTGTATATATTCGTACTAAGAGTATTGTATTTAATTTAGAAGTTTTCATTGATTTATGCCATCATTAGTCATTTTCGTCATCATTATTTATTTATTCCTTAATAGCCATTCTACACGGTTATAAACTTGCGTTCCAACAGAGTGACCTTGGTGGGCGGTTTTTTGATTGCCATCCGCGTAGTTTGTATGAAATTTGGTTTACAACAGCCGGCTACACGGTTGGAATCCAGCAAGGGCACCTCTGTGGAAGCCAAGTTTACAACCATGTAGCACAGCTTTAAATAGACATAATTATTTTCGCTCGAGAGACTACTCGTATAGTTTAAATGAAGTTATATTAATTCACGATGTGTCTTTTTTGTTATCTAAATGAAGATCTATGAGCTAACGCGGAGGTCACCGGGAGCTTGTCTCTGTTTAAAGTTTATTGAGCTTAATTCTGCTCTCTGTGTGCGGGGGTTCTATACTTAAGTTATTGACTATTAGATACAACTATCTATCTTTTCTATACTTATAGTTTTTACTAAAATAAAAGCAAAGTCATATTGTGTTTTCGTAATTTTCTTTTATTTACGTCGTTATTTATTAGTGGGAATCTTTACTGCAAGCAATAATTGGATCACTTCATTGAATTTAAATTGGCTAATTGAGAAATATTGTCACTTAATTTTCAAATATAATTAGTGTTCCAGGAAATTGAAGTTTTTCAATCAACCTACGACAAAATTATGACATGGCTAAATGTTTATATCCAGAATTTAATTAAAAGAATAAATATGCGCCTGAGAGAGTATTAACGAAAATGGTGGGTAAGTTATTAAGTATTTAAAAATTCAAAACGACTCGTATATAACGACAAGTATCAAAAGCTACAAGCTACAAGCGCGCACCTTTTTTTGTAAAAGTATCATAAAATCTATTTGTGGCGTAAACTTTAATGAGGTGCCGTGCGATGTGTTGACTGCGATCAAACATCTGACGATTGAGACGTACAGGCAGGGCGCTCGCCCGGCGCGGTACTAACTAGTAAACATTATTATAAACGTTCGTGTCATTACGTCTATCTCCGTTGAGGTAGGTAGGTAAAGAAATAGGAATTTCGATGACCCTTGCTTGCTTCAGATATGTGATTAAGTGAACTGTAAAAGTTCAGTGAAGTATGGTGTGATAAATACAAACACATAATCAAATGCCCGTGTCTTTGAAACATCGTCGCGTCGGCATCGCCGGAGAAAAAGAAATTAAGTTGATGACGTCATGTAAATAACACGTCATTATTTACAGGAAAATACACGGTTTGCTATATAGGTAGTTACACTGTACGGAACGGAACATCGACATGTGAACCCTGCGTTATTTATATTTATACTTTTTCTAGATTCTACCTAGGCAGACTGTTCCATTGGCATCAGGGCCTACAGCACTCATAATCATTTTGTAGTTATGTTTTACCGATATACGAATACCTTTTAAAGGTGTGTCTCTTGCTACAATTTCGATTACAACAACATTGTGTGAGAAGTGAGAACATACACTTTTCTAAGACATAAGTTCATACGAGCACTGAAGCCGTTAGCAACTAGCAAGGCTACCACCTAGTAGGTACTCGAGTAAAAGAGATCACGGATTGTATCTCTATAGTAAAGTGTGAGTGTGTCCTGTCACAGCATCTACGCATTCTTGTGTCCATTATGTGACGGCTGCCGTCATACGTACTTTGTCCAAAAGAATAATTTATTAATTTGCTATTACTTTTAGTCTATAAGTACTTTTATTTCATTTAGATCACATACATGATAGTAAGACTTTTGAACATATCATACTAAGCCAAAGGCTTACTTTTATAGAAACTATCTTCAATTTATCTGGTGGGCAAAGTTCTCTATTCTGAGATAGGTATTCGATTAAGCACACTTGCACCAGCACCAAGTCCACGCATCGTATTAACCGACGAGACAAGGTAATTGATCCGTAATAGAAGTGCGTACAACTTTACTTAACTTGCATTATCTTCAAAGTTGTAGTATTAAGGAACAAGTCGCGCAACACTGTCTCCTCGTGAATACAAATGAATGTGAGTGTTCAGATGGCCACTAATGGCACGTCCCTGCAGCAGCAAGGGTCGCGCGACGTCGCTCGTCCAGTTCCGCCGCGTCCCCGAGCACGTTCTACTAAAGTGCTTTTCGTTGTGTTTCATCCAAAGAAATATGATTTGAATGTCGATATCGCAAATTGGTTTATTTCTCATTGGCTCTGATCGACCTACTATTTGAGACCAATTCAATACAAAACCTGTTTACTCACAACATTGACACAAAATAGAGAAAACATGCTGATATATAAATGTTTTAAATTGAAAAGGAAAATTGTGTTGTTATCAAACATAATTGTTGAAATAGATACAAAATAGGTATTGCGACATTTTTTTTTCGAACTGAAATCCTTTTTATCCGAATGTAGTTAATATTTATCGTTAGCTACGCGGTACGCAGCGTCGTCGGCGTGGCTCCGGCCATGTTCGCAACTTAGCCGAGCGCCGCTGAACGTTTATTTGAAAAAAATTGTTTAATTATAAAGTACTAGCTTCCACCCGCTGCTTCGCCCGCGTGGTATGTATTTTATACCTATAAACCTTCCACTTGAATCAATCTATCTATTAAAAAAAACTACTAAGTAGTGATGGTCCAATATAATGTAATTCAAACCTATTTATAGGTATATATTAATAAACACTACGATTCTATTATATTCAGCGAAGCGGATGACTTTTACTCTAACTTCTTCATTTTGGACTAGTAGATACTCTTTATCTTATCTTTCAGCAATTACTAGTCAAAGTAAATGTAGTAAGAGTTAGTGAGAGTCCCATCGTTTAGTAGGAACGTGCTTTTCATAATACGAAGGAGAAGACGAACGCAAATCGAACACGTACCAATGGACGGCGACGCGCGACAATTGTAATTAACGTTAGTTACTTTGTTTGCGACTGTAGCTTGAACGTCCCCCCCCCCCTCCACCACCCGGGGCAACCGGCCAACGTGTGCTCAGTGTTTGTGTTCTGCAGCTTGGGACAGTTATTGCCTCCTTACTGAGTAAGCCTTCAATATTTGCCTGAGCTCAAACTTGATACTCGTGCATCGGAATATCGTTAATTAGGAACATATATTGTAATATTCATACTGGGATTGAATTGAACGAATCTTTGTTAATTTATTTGTTCTAATACTTATACATTGCATGCTATGTGTGTTATTTCATGTCAAAGAACTGATATACAAAAAGGAAAACATGGCGATTGCTTCACAAATCGTTTCACTAAAAACCAGCGCACGTTCCTTTAATTTGTAGATTGCTAACAACGCTATCGTGTTCTTGTATTGATGATAAATCCTGAGATAAGCCGGCCTGGTGTAGATTAATGGGCGAAGTTTCTTCGGCCATTATAATCAGAACAATATGACCATCCGCAAATTTGCACGATCTTATGTTTACTTGAAATACATTTATTCGCTTTCAATAACTCGATTTTGTACCTATTGCTGAGTTTTACTAAGCTTTTCAGTCTTAAAACTGCTGAAAAAGGGATTTGTGAACATTAGTAAGAAAATAACAAGACACCTGTTCGTCCTGTGAATAAACATAAAGGAAAGGTTGTAAGTATCGTCGCCCTCGTTACATTACATCGGTGGCAGTAACTGATACGTCACTAATGGTGTGTTTGTGTCACGCAAGAGATGAGTCAACAAAAGCGATGTGTTCTAGCTCAGTGACAAGTCAACAGCCGCGAGCTGCACTAAGCGCGGTGCATGCTGCTCGGCGGCCGCTGCATATTTGATGTCATTTCGACCGAGCTATTTATAATGAACGTTTCAAAATAAAGGCATTCCTTCAGTATTTGAGCAGCGAGCGGTGAACAGCGCAGGGGGCGGGGGAGGGGTCAGTGAGGGGTTCACTTATAAATAAACAGTGAAACGTGTGATGTTTTTCTATAGTTTATTATAAACAGCGTCGGCCGAACGTTTCCGCTCAAATAAAAACGTCCAGATCCCACGCCGCACCACACCCACTAGCGTCTGTACAAGTGAACATACGAGTACAACATGGAGATCTACCCACCGCTGCACCGGGCGCTCTTCTGTGCCACATATTTGCACTTTGTTTAAATATGTCCGGACTATGTACCGGCTGATCAACAATGACTTCGCACGCTATGTTAGGTAGGTTCGATGTGAGAATGGAAAGACACATTATTGAGAATTTGTTAAGAAGAATGTTCCTAATACCTTGGTAAACATTGAAGAGGAATACCTACGACCAATATTTTTTGGTATCAATGAGTCGAAGCAACACTTAGGTAATAAGCAAACGTAACTAGTACACAAGACGATTGACGATTGGTGCTCACTAAGACATGAGTGATTTATTTTGATTGATTGACTTAGTTGGCTGGCGCTGTGCCAGTTTCCTCTATTTAGACAATAAATAAAACAACAAATCTGCTACTTATATTAACCGACATATTATTAACTTATATTATTTGAGTTAACTGACGATTGCAGTTTTTTATTGTAGATTATTTTCATGTATTTATTATCTTGTTAGACAAAGTACATTACAAATTACATAAACTGTCGAAAATATGAATGCTCCATCCTTTGACAACAGTCAACAAGATAACTTACAACGTGTAGCACCTTGAGTAATGATATTGTGATATGTTTGTGAGTTGTGCGCGGTGTGTCGTGGAGGGCGCTGGTGTGTCGAGTGACCGCGAGACATGTCACAGGCGAGAGACGCGCGTGACATGCGGCGTGACTGTGACATGTTTACACGTCGTGTTTGTACGCGCTCCTTGTGTCACCGGGACTCGTGAATGTGTCCCGTGTGTTGTTTGAGAGCTTAATGTTGTAACGTTGTCTTATTAAATGACGCAACTACTTCCAAAGTTTATTGTTCTTTGTGCCCCTGGTGTTGCAGGCGCCCATAGGCTACGGTAACCGCTTACCATCAGGCGGACCGTACGTCTATTTGCCACCGTCGTGGTATAAAAAAAATACCTTATCTGAGTTTTGCAAATCGTTTGTCCTGTTAACTTGGTTTTTGAGCCATATCTCCTACATTCATTCATATTGTGTTAATATGGCCCTCTATTTTTATAAATAGGTATGTATAAAAAAGAAAACTGAATATCGAATTGTTCTGTAAATCAGTTTTCAGTAACAACTTGCAGGTTCATTAATTACAGATTGAGTGGCGGCACGAGCGTCGAGCGGCGCGAGCGACGCGACGGGACCAATCACTGGGAACTGAGATCCGCACAAAAGCGGATTTGATCCCGCCCGCCACACTCGAGTCGTCCTGAACATTAATCATAACTGAAAAAAATAACAATATTACAGCCAAATATCTCGCAATGATGAACTAACTTGACAAAACCAGCACACTGGAGGAGGATGGAGGGCATGTTCCTGCTGATGATATGCGAACTGAACATCCTTATCCTCGTTTCAAGTCTGCCTGCTGCTTGGGAAATCGCTATTAGACGCTTTACATCATTATTCAACATCATCAGCTCTTCTTATTTCATTGTTTGTCACAGAACTTTCCAAAGAGAACTCTTAACTAGTGGTTACTAGTCTGAAGGCATCTGTAGCGACTACTTATATGCACGTATTGTAAGTATTGTATTGTAGTAAGTTAAGTTTATAGTACCCATATTAATATTAAGACCTATTTTTACTTTAATAAACCAGGCTATAATGTCATCTGAGTCTTATTGTATCCATTGCCAATTCCTTGGCAAACATCCTACACTAGTGACTGTGTCTACCAAGCCATGGTAATAATAGTTATTATTGTTATACTATATATTATTATGATGAATTGTAAATTCTAAAATAATGTAGTCATAAGAAAAAGTAAAATTGTCCGAGGTATCAAACCAATGTAAGGTTCCTCTTTAGAGTAATATAAAACATGTACAAATTTGGATCGTCCGTGGTGAACAAATAACAATTTTCATGGTATTCATCAGTTGACTGAATACCTTACCTGTTAGAAACATTCCACGCGAACTCGTGCGTTCCTAAATACAAAACCGTCTTTACAAAACGAACAATAAGTGGAAATAACTTCAAGTTTGACTATTATACATATATTATACCACAACTGGTAGTAGGCACAATCACGTAAAGTTATTGAAACAATGGACCATGGTGGTTTACCTACCTATACTGTGTTGAATACGTACATAGTATGTAGGTAGGTAGGTACGGCGAAGTGTGACGGATGGCAGGGCTATTGTGTTGAGCGGTCACCAACACTGGATTGTCGTATCGTACGATTATTACTTACATAGGTAATGGAAATATATTAAATAAATTGTATGGCGTACGTATTGTTACAAAAAATTAAGGACAAAGAAAATTTTTCAATATGACGCGTCGCTCGTGCAGAACGAAAGGAATATCTACGGATACCAGCTCCTCACTTCGACCATCATCTTCTAGAAATATCGAATGTATTCGACTGGTCATCTTGAGAACACTCGTGCACCGCGTATTACAGCGTTATATACCACTTAGCATCAGGTGGGCCGCTAGCTCGTCTGCCACATCAGGCAATAAAAATAATAAAAAAAATTTCTTCGTTGATGATCGTTATTTTAATGTCTATGATATCTATGAGAAAGGGGTTATGTTTAGCTTCAAGGCAAAAATTACACTCAATTTGATTTATTTACTAATTTGTTACATTTCCATCAAATCATTTCTCGTAAGTAGCTACTTATTCTGAGCGACTTGTCCTACGAAGGGTCACTAAATGCTGCGAGGAAGCTTATTTCATAATGAACATCAAACAACATTGCCCAACAAGTGTAACACTGAGCTATTTAGCTAAATGGTAAATAACGAGAGGTCTTTTGTTTGTGAGTGAAAATAAAACGGCACTCAGAGCCCTCCCCCCTCCCCCACCCCGCCTCACCTCTGTCCTCACTCCTCCCCTCGCGCTGAGTTATAGGAACTCTGTCGCCCCTTTTCTGTCACACTACAGTTAAGCAAGGAAAATGAGCTACTTAGAAAACGATACTAAAATAACTACCTATGTTACATACAAAATTATTTATTTAAATAAAATTAGTAAAATAGGTTATTTAAACTTTAACAGTATCTACTTAGAATTGTTTGATTTCTAGAATAGTTTCCAATGACAGCGATACAATCTGAGACAACAGTCCCACAAATATCAATTGTTTATATTGGATTAATTCCTCAGCACGGTGTCCCTTAGTCCCTTGTGTGAATAAACAATAAACTAAGGTTAGTACCAACTACCACCAGGGGGCGCTCAATTATGCCAGCTAGTTTGTTAGTAGCGAATATGTGCAAATTATACTAACGTAATATTATATAGTATTGTAATAACATCTCCCGGCGTGTTAGGCGTGTAGATAGATACTTGCACACTCGTTATTTATGTACCCAGCTGAGATAGAGATGAATACGTTTGTTGATACGTGCCATGTATATCATGAAGTGACGTTAATAGAATATGAGCGGCTTATGCTCGCCCTCTTTTATATCAAACCTAATATTTTTGGTTATTATACTAGCTGTGCCCGCGACTGCGTTCGCGTGGACAACTTATCCCGCATTCATGGAGTTTTATTTTTTTTTACGGAACCCTGATATTTTTGAAAAACAAAGTAGCCTAAGTTACTTCTTGTGACATTAGCTATCCGCCAGTGAAAGTCCCGTCGAAATCGGTCCAGCCGTTCCAAGGTTTAGCTGGAACAAACAGACAGAAAGACAGACAGACAAAAATTGAAAAACATGTTATTTTGGTATATGTACTGTACCTATACACATTCAAATGCATGTAGTAAAAAGCGGTTATTTTATTATTACAAACAGACACACCAATTTTATTCATTTGTATAGATGTCACCGAAACGTGTCTTACGCCTGCGAGGCATAAAGGCGATACTATCGTCTGTTATGTTTAGAACTTTACACCCTAATTATAGTAAAAGTTTAAAGTTGGTAGGAGACGTATAATGAGGACTATACTTGATCATACAATCAATCAGAACAGGTGATCAGCAGTTATCATGATTATAAATAATAATAATATTTTCACACATTCAGACAGCGCCATCTTGTCCCAAATTAAACAACTGATAAACTACTTAAATATTTTTTTTTATTACACCCAAACACACAATAACAATCATGCTCATCACACAATGTTTTGTCCTTGGTGGGAATCAAACCCACGACGTCACTAACCACTACGCCAACAGGCCAATCATAATAAATACCTACAAAAATATGTTTAAAACAAAAAAAAAATATTTAAGTTGTTATGTCAAGAGTTTCGCATTATTAAATAGTAATCAGTCCCTATTTATTGTGAAACATCCGTGACCAACATTATCTTTGTGGCGGTGTCCCGCGGCCCCGCGGCGCAGTCGCCGAGAGACCTTCACAAGTTCAAACATTTGGTATTGTAATTAGCATTACTAACGCGATTATTTGTTGATAGTACTTTGTTATGTTCAATATATCGTATTACATTAAGTATACAAACGTCGACTAAAAATAACTAGGTATGTATTAAATATAGAGCAGGATAACGAACTCTGATTATTTCTAGTTTCTTCTAGAATAACGAGATAACGTTACTCTAAATCCACGTTATGCAATTAGGTAATATAACTAATAAGTGCAGGTCAAGCGTCAGTTGCAATCAACAATGCTACAAACAAAACTCACAGTGAAAGCAAACCGCAACAATGCTTGTACACAAGCACGAAGCACGTCCACACCACAGTGTGCGACTGTGCCTGTCACAATGACAAATACAATCATTTCTATTGCTTTTTGAAGAGCGAACTCGCGCCGAGGACTCAGTGTGTACAGGAAATGAAATCCGCATCGGCGACACGACCGAGGCGAGGCGAGGGAGCTCACGACAAGTCGCAGTGTCGCTGACGGCGACGACACCTCGTTATGTCGCTGTCGGAGTTCCAGCACTTTCGTACATTTCACGGGACGGCGTCGCTTCGTTTTCACGCTTGGTGTGCTTTCAGAAATTTTACATTCACATATGTCAAACTGTCGAACTTGGTGACAAGGAAACGAACTGTGGAATATAGCACATGTTCTACTGCACCTAAGTCGGCATTAATGTCACTGGAACTGTGAAATTATATTATTTGTTTAGCCTGTTTTATTTCAGTTCTACTGCCTAGTTTGTTAAGAGCGTTACTAATAACTTTTTCATAGTTTTATAGGTATATACAATTGTTATATCTACATAATATATTATATCTATACTTAATAAAAATATCGTACCAACTTACTGAAAGAGGCGCCGCAGACTCGCGCACTCCGCACGCTCAACCTCATTGCCGGTCAAACAGATCTTTTATCTTGTTCTCTGAGTGAATTCACAAGGAATGCATTATTTGTAATTAGTTACAAAAAGTTAAATAGGTAAAATAGTATTATTATTAAGCACACTATCGAATTATGTTATAACCTGTAATGATAGATGTAAGTTGAAATAAATAAATAAATAATTATTCTAATTTTACAAGAAACTGCGAGCTAATAGCTATTTATTAGCTTTTCTTGAAGCAAAAGTTCTGTCAAAGAAGTTATGGAAAATTAATGACAATTCAAAATTGTTGCTACGAGTATAAGACCTTTGATCCTAGAGCGAGTTTTGTGGAAGTTGGAAGGTCCTCGTACGTTGAACTCGACCGAGCGACGTGTGTTTAATGGCAATTTAACTAAATGTACAACAAACGAAGGGACCCAATGATAATTAGTTGAGCAAACAGCTTGTACACTCTTACACATAATTAACTCGTTTAGATGTTCGCTAAGTAAGTCATTAATTACAATACAATGGCGCACTCTGAGTTATTACAAATATAATCAATGAATACGCCACACGTACGTACGCAAAGACTTTTCAAAGTCATGTTCTTTACTACCTACTTACATTTATTTATATTAAAAACATTGACGTAACATAACTACAAAAATCAACTATATTAACACAATACGTAAGGTTGATTCTGTTCCGCACTTAGGTGCAAATATTTGAACAGTACCGAGTGAAGTGCGAACATCCCTTGCTTTCATAATGAAGGCAAACATCGCAGGGAAAGTTAAAATGTTTTCTTATGTTCGCCTTGTCTGCCATTTGGTACTTTACGTATTTGACCGATTTATTAATGTTGGTAGTTCGTAATAATTGATAGCTCAATGTTTGATGCCAAGGTACAGTACTTACAGCCATTTGAAACTCAACTTGGGCAGTCTAAGTCATTTAGCAGGTTCTAGCATTCTGCAGTAAGTAAACAATCATACCAGTCAACTGTTACAACTTGATAATGCAACATAACAATAGTGTCTATGGCACTCTTCAGACATTTTCTTTTTCGACTTCTTTTTTATACTCTATGAGAGAAATACCATTTTTGCTCGACCTCGGAATCGAACCCATGACCTCCTGAGAAGCAGTCCTACATTTCTGCTGCGCCACGGAGTACGGCAATACTGTCATTATAACCAATTAATACCTATATCTTGATAATAAAAATAAATATTAAAAATTATCTTGAAATATTAAAAAGCGATGATGACCGAATGTATAAGTAACCCGCATGCAAATCATGAGGTCCGAGTTCGATTCTACTGGAGCGGCATGCGGCAGTGCTAATGTGGACCTATCTATAAGTATCGCAATCCGGGTTAGGTTGGGAACATACATTCGGGTCAGGTTATGAAGAGGGTTACGTTCGGAACAAATATTTTTTTTTTCTAATTCCTAGCCTAAACCCCGACCGGGTTAGGATTTCGGGTCAGGTTCGGAATAATCGAAACTGTGGATAATTGCCTAAACCCTCTCAACTCTCTAGATAGAGGCGAGGAGAGCCGAGCCCAGTTGTGGGACATTAATGGGTTGCTTACAATATCCTGATAATAATATTAGGTCCCTGTCCCGGGTCCCGTACATCGTTCTGCAAGTGTTGGGTGTTTTGTTTATATAACCACCCGTACCTATAATTACACTTGTGAGTGTAAGCAAAGTGATTGAAGCACAACCGAGTCGCCGCTTCGTGCGTCGCGTGTCACGTGTCGTGCGTCGTCGCTCATGCGATAAACAGCGTTATGATAATCACTTCACCTGAGCACTGAGCAGTGAGCAGTGACGTGAACACGACCAGTGCTGCGTGATAGTTACTCCTCGCGTTATGTTATTAACATTTAGGTTTATTTCAATAGTTAGTGGATGTTCTGACAAATTGTTACTCGTTATTTTCAATGGACATCAACATTACCATCCAAGACATAATTTACATTTTTGAGGGACATAGTCATAGATAAAATCCAAGATTTTCTAAAGTTGACAGAGTACGTAGCACCACGTGGGAGCCTGCGCACGATTACCATCGTTTTCCTCTTCCTTCCTATTTCTCTTTTCCTTTTCGGTAGACAGCGGCATGGTTGCGTTTTCTTCGCAACCAATGCTAAAAGGACACAGCCATTTCCATGTACAGTCATACATCATTAACTATCAGATGAGCCACATGTTCGTGGCTCATCTGATATGACGATGGGAAAAATAATTAAAAACGTGCGACGTGTGTACGCGTGTGAAATATGAAGTTAATATATAGTTAGGTATGTGTGTGTATAGCTGAGGTATCGTTAGCTACACAGCACACACACAATGGAGGGCGAGTGCGCCATTGTTGTAGAGCGGCGCTCGCTGGTGCTGCTCCAGACTAGACTGAAGCTTCACGTAGAGCCTTTATGCTCACTTCACTTAAACATAAGCTTGGATAAATAACGACGGCTTTTTGTGCACACAAATACTACGTGTCTTGTCTATTAATGATCGTTAATTAATCTGGCTCTGTTATATACAGGGTGTATACGACGATACGACATTAAATGAAAAGGCAGCCAGTGTTAACCCTTATAAACATATTCTAATAAAAATTATTAAAAAAAAAAGAAAAAAAAAAAAAAAAAAAAAAAAAAAAAAACCACATTATTTAAAGTCGAAAAATTTAAGAATATAAAACTACACATTATTTTTCTATCATGACGTTTTCGACATGACGACGACAAAAGTGCGGAACAGAGTAAGAGATAAGATAATATGAAAGAGTCAGAGATAGTTAAATGAATTGAATGACATAATGACAACATACGATCAACGTAAATACCTACAGGTTGTTTAAAACTGTGAACAACTGTGACATAAAGAAAGTACATTTGCGTCTAAACTATTGCAAATTTCTGTTTAATTTTTTTGGTATAGCCTTCTAACATCACATGCTACACGTGGTTTCATTTAATGTCGTATCGTCGTATACACCCTGTATAATAATCTTTACTGTTATTGTCTCCTCACACAAACAGACTTTACATAATTACAAGTAAAGAAATCCTATAGCCATAAATAAGGACAGAGTTTGGTCCAGAGCATGTGATATGCCTCTATTACAAATCTCCAGATCCCCCTTCCAGAAAAGAAAGAACATTATTAGATGCATTACATGAAAAAGAATAAAAATGCGATATAGGTCTTAAATATCAGTTACATATACACAGAGGGGTAGGCAGAGACCATTTCCTTCCACTTGCTACGATTCTGACATACATCTTTGGCTTCTTCAACATTCATCAGTCTTTTCATGCATTCTCGCCGGTTGAGGGTACTCCTGATCTGTCCCTTCTTTAGAACGTCACCTATTTGGTCATGGTACGTTCTTCTAGGTCTTCCCCTTCCAACGTTTCCTTTCACATTCACCTCATATATTTGTTTTGTCACTCTTTCTTCATTCATTCTCTCTACATGTCCAAACCAGCTTAACATTCCTTTCTCTATTCGTGTCACAACATCTATTTTTAAGCCACAACGTTCCCTTATTACACTATTTCTTATTCTATCACTCAAATTTACCCCAATCATACTTCTCAAAGCTATCATTTCCACAGCATTTATTCTACTTTCATGCTTCTTCTGCCATACCCAGCTTTCACTTCCGTTCATCAGTGTTGGTACCAACACCCCCTTTTGAACCGCCAGGCGAGCCTTCTGCGAGATCTTCTGGCTGTTCATAAAGGCGTGCAGCGCTCCATTCACCATATTACCAGCATTCGCTCTCCTTTCAATATCACTATCACACTTCCCATCTCTTGTAAACAAAGTCCCCAAATATACAAATTCCTTCACTTGCTCTAATATCTCACTTCCTATCCGCCCACAAACTTCTGTCATAATTTCTTCTCTTTCAAACACCATAACTTTCGTCTTATTTACATTGACTTTCATTCCTTTCCTTTCTAACGCAACATTCATAATATTTGTCATTGTCTGCAACTCATTAGGTGACGATGCAAGTAAAACTTGATCATCAGCATAGAGGAGACAGTTGACTAGTAACTCATTCATTCTTAGTCCACAGTCACTCTATCAGTTACATAATGAGAGAAAAAGAAAATAATAATCAGCTAGTAATATTAGTTCGAGTATTTAGTTAGTGAGTTGTAGTTACGTGATGACTTCAATAATAAGAGTAATTGTATAATAACTGAAATTAACTTAATCGATAACACGGGGCTCGGTGTGTGGTGTGCAAGCGGGGTCACATGTGCTCTGTGCCACAATGGTTATGTATTTGGTTAGATTGGAGACGTTTTACGATCTGTGGGAAATAGCATCTGGGGGAAATGATTGCCATCCAGTGGCAGTGGGCCACTTGGATTTGTTTGGAATCTTTGCCACAATCTGATGTGAATATGACTTTAATTTGAATTAATAGGATATGAGATTACATTAAGCTGTCGATAAAAAAATAGTGAATAAAAGTATGCTGCTTGAAATATTGTAAAAGATAAATATAAATAAATTTAAAAAAAAAAAAAAAAAAAAAACTAAATTGTCATTTAGTTTCATATTGATTTATGATATGAGATATTGATCGAAGAATAAACCTGCGTTTATTAATCGTAACCTGACACTTACAACTTTTTGTGTTGTGATGAAGAATTTCACACACAAGTGTGAATGTACTCCTCACCCATGTACATCACAGTGGAGGGGGGAGGGAAGGGGGGGGAGTGGGAAGCAATCAAGAGAACAAGTTGGTCATGTTTATAGTCCCCACAAGACTAACGCTCATACACTATGTATCATTCATTAGTTTTATGATACACACGTCTCACTGTGACGTTCGGGGTGTTTGAAGATAAGCAGAGTTAATTGTGGTTTATAAACATCGTTCTAAACTAGTTTTTACTTCGATACTTAATGCTTGCTCTCTATAGGTGGTAGTATACAATTGCTCAACATGAGGTTGTGTTCAGATATTAAGTTCACAAGTAGGTGTCTGAGTTAATGTTGTAGGCACTCTTTATTTGTATTTTTATGAAATCTTCATATAATTATTAACCTTATTATATATAATGGTACATAGTAAAAATATATGTAAAAACTGACACTATGGACAAGTTCGTCAATAAAAACTTATTTATTTATTTTATTTAAAATAATATGCGAACATTGTCTTAAAGAAATTGTACGATTGTATGAATTTATAATATGCAGATGAATAGTTTTCAATATTGTAGTTATCTGATTAAAAAATAATTTTTATCATAGATTGGCAGTCAATTTAAAATGCAGGTAACTTAGTTATAGTTGTATATACTAGTATAAGTAGGTACATAGTAGTAACTGATCTGTGCCATCCGTTCGAGTGTCGAGTGTCGACCTCCTGAGCGAACGTTCAATGTCGCGATCTCGTCGATACCATTGTGGAGCTATTTCTGTAACACCGCACATAATGGCACAATGGTGGTTTGAAAAGAAGCCAGCGCTGTGTAGTAGGTAACGTACTCGTAGTTTATAGCTAACACGAAGGGGGAGCCGCGCTCCTATGTAACAGGTACTATCTATCGACGGCGACGCAGGTTGCTCTTTGTGTCGTAAAGTGTAACAGAAGAAACAAGGATTACAAAATATGTTAAATGTGTTGTTTTATGTTGAATGTTATTTATGTTGTTTTCATTTAATCCACATGTAAATTGATGTTATATAGAGGAGAAGAGAGCAGTCGTCACTACAATATTGTTACATTGATGTTAAAATATAACATAACATAACATAGCATAACATAGCATCACGCCTTTTTCCCCGAAGGGGTAGGCAGAGGTGTTTCACACCCACATTTCGTCAGCTATGTTTGGTCCTATGAAATTGGGCGCGAGCCGATTGTCATCAACCGGGAACATTTGTTTACCAAACTCTGGGAAAATCTCAATACTGGAATTTCATGATAGAAAAGTCCAATACCATTTTCACCTGACCCGGGAATCGAACCCGGGACCTCTTGCACAGCAGTCGTATACACTTCCGACTGCGCCACGGAGGCAGTTAAAATATCATCATTTCAACCCCTAAACGTAGTAAAAATTGTACAATTATTATAGTAAAGAGAAAAAATCTGTTAAAAGAAGAGCATGTCGGAACATACTTAATGTAAAGTTTCGCAACCAAAGAGCGTATCTTCATAGCACTTACACCCTTTTGTTGAGAGCATGTCCGTGCCCGTATCTCGCTGATTGATATACATAATGAATATAATGATCAATGAATCAATGAATATAGACAGTTTTAATTAAAGTAAGATGAACATATGAACATAGTTACAGAATAATTTACATTAATAATATAATAATTACAAGAGTCGTGGTCGCTGTTGCCCCAACATCGCCTTCATTCCAATTTGACATCACTCAGTAACTGTAAGCGTAAACTAACAATAGCGAGTAAATAATAATGATCGTTCAAAAATGAAGGCGGATCATATAAGGACGACTATAGTACCTAGGTATAGTGATGAAGTGATGGAGTCAATAAAACGTTTTTACTTTTATAAAAACAGATGTCCTCTTAAAAGTACAAATTAGAATTCTTTATGGCACCAATTTACGTAACAATATAAGCGATAGATAGTCACTAAGATAACAACGATCTACAGCTCAATTTGTGTGTCCGTATCCCGGAACTGTTACAAATACGAGTACCTAGTAGCTAGAGATCGCGTCTCAACAATGATGTTCCACTCATTACACACAACATTACACGTTAGGTTTACTACTAGGTACATACACTGTTTAGTATTATATAACTAGAGGCGCTGTCTGCTCTATGTTCAGACGTGTTTAATATGTACATGCAATAAATTAAACAACTTATGTCTCAATTAAGGCGCGCAAAACTGGTATTCGTTATTGAAATTCCTCGAAGTGAGATATCATCAGCAACCCATTAAGTCCCACTGCTGGGCTCGGGTCTCCTCTCCTCTATCTAGAGAACTGAGAGGGTTTTTAGGATATGATCCACTCACGCTGGCCTAGTGCGGGTTGGTGGATCAGACATACTCATAGAATTTCTTCTAAGGTATGTGGGTTTCCTCACGATGTTTTCCTTCACATACATATTTTTAATAAAATACGTTTCCTTATGGTTACGGCATTGTAGGCGGCTATTATAAGACGACAACAATAATAGAAATGGTAAGGTTTCACAAACGAGTTTAGGGAAATGTCGTTGTGTGCGGTGCGCCATCTTGTTATTTATGTATAGATAATGTTTCAGTGCAATTTGTGTATAATGGTATATGACATGCTACTTGTAGCCTTTATTACAAGGTACCCTAATTTTGTCTTCCCCTCACAATGAACGAGGCCCTCAATGTTTTCATTTCACAAACGATCAAAAGAGCTGAAGATTATAATTATTAGCCATCGTTTTCATAAATGTTGGAACCGCCACCGGAGAGAAACATGAAGTAGAACGAATGGCTTTATTGTACTAAACTAATTAGTTGTTGGAAATTAATTTTATTGAAGTTTGTGTGGCATAATGAACTAATTTGAAAGCTCTCTTTGTGCTGCGAGCGCGGCACGTCACCGCACGTCGCGCTCGGCGCTAAGTACCTTCTAATGCTCGGGTCCCACAGCCCGGTTTTGACAGTCCCGGCCGCGCCAGGACAAGCCAACGATAAATAAGTATCTTTTTGTTACTTTTTTATGCAATTTGACTAGTGACGAGAATCTAGAATTCAGGTGCCTAAAAAAATGGATTTAGTGTTTATATTTTTTTTTAAATTCAAGCTACGTACTTAAAGCTGTAAATTATAAGGTAGAATCATAAGCGGCTCCAAGTTCCGAGCGCACTGACCGTCATCCGAATCGAATGCACTTATCCCAAGTTGATGCGTATATATATACCTACGTAGATTGGTACTTGTAATGACTGCAGCTGCACCCCGAGGGTGTGTACACGAACAGTGCCACTGAAAATGGTGCTAGTTTAATTGCATTAAATACACAAGTGTTTCATGAGACAGTGCTCCTTTAATGACAAAGTACGAGCGCAACATTTTTGTAGATATCCGCTATGTATAATAATATAATAATAATATATATCTATAATAATGTGTAGAAGGAAGTACTTATATCGTTATTTTGTTGCGTTTACAAATCCTTACAGTCGCCACTTTCAGTCGAAGAGCACAATGGTTGTTAGTACATAGGTATATGTGTATATAGTAGGTATGTGTGTGTAACCCGACACTGTGCCCTAATGGGCGCGCGGCGCACGCCCTCTATCTACACTTTCGTCACACGAACTTGTTACACTGTTACTCAGAACTTTGCTATCAGACTTAATAGGTGTTCTACACGGTTACAAACTTGCGTTCCAACAGAGTGACCTTGGTGGGAGCTTGGTTGCCATCCGCGTAGTTTGTATGAAATTTGGTTTACAACAGCCGGCTACACGGTTGGAATGCACCAAGGGCACCTCTGTGGAAGTCGTGGATGACAAATTTATAACCATGTGGCACGGCTTTTATTCTATAAGGGATATTTATTTATTTATTAAGGATCAACAAACAGTTACACATTAGATCTTATGAGCTAAATTATAATATAAATACATTATACAAACGTGCAACCCACAACGTTGGTCACGGCATATAATGGATATGTACGTATGTGGCTTTTTTGAAAGAGTTTACTTTCAAATTAATATGATGTGGTAAAGTTATTTGATATACTCTACAATTAAATAAATTCTAAAATTTTTTATAAAAATTTGGCGCTAGTCAGCGATTATCAATGTAGCGATTCATAACTTCACTCAAAGCTCCAAAATTTGATTGGTAGTGGTTATAATTATATTTACAAATCCTTCACCACTTAACTTTGTGAAGACACGTTGTGATAGGAGTGTCCACACGGACCCAGGTCCGTGTGGACACTCCTATCACTGGAAGTAACACTGTGAAGTAAACTACATCAGGCCAGCCTGATGTAGTTTACTTCACCTCGAATAGTCGCAAGTCTCTACATTCAATGTCGAATTTCTTTAACAGTGAAGGTAAACGTCTCGTAGAAGAAACTATAAAGTTTGACAGTTTCCCAATTGAATCTGTCGCAGAGAATCTTACAGCTTTACTTGTCAGTAGCTAAACTATGGCACCTCGTGATATATAAAGACAGATTCGGTAAGTTGCGCGCCAACCTTCACAATTTGTAGAGGCACTACTAAAAGTAAACAAAGTGCGTACGTTGACAGGCACCACACAGACAGACAGTGTGTAAACAACAGTTATGTTTATGTAGATAAAGTAAAAGATACTTTGATGTGTGTTATTCATGAGAGAAGTATTGTCGCGTGTTGTTAAAAACAATCATATTGGTGAAGTTATTTTATGTTAAGTACAACTAAAGGTATCAAAATTTAACTACTGAATTTATTAATATCGAACTGAATTTATAAATCCGATTGCCGACAGATACCCTCCAATTTCGGTCAGTCATTTATCTAAATATCGATATTGGACATATCTACCTGGTTAGTTTAACTAAAAAGATAGAAAAAGAGAAAACGGGAATATTATACTTACTTTATTATAAATACGTAAAAAGTCGATACACCTGGTAACTTTAAAAAGCCGTTTGAGAAAATTCGTCTCTAAAAGGATCAGCTGGCTGTTTCAATTAAAATCGTGCTTCAAACTGAGTTCAAAGTATTAATTCTACATTACGTCTACAAAGGTTCAAACGAAATTAAAAACAAGTTCTGCTGTTAATAAGCCGAGTTTTTTGATTTTTGGTTGTATTCTAGGTTATAATGACTATATTCTTGTGTGTCGTGACTTCGTGAGTGGATGCAATATAAGTATAAATAAAACAAGCAACTTGTGCCTTCCGGAGGAGGCTGCCAGTCGAGCCGTTTGGTTTGTTTCCGATCCGGTAGTTACACAAAAAACAAATGCCCCTGTGTTCGCCACCAGCGACGTGCTTATTCTCTATATTTGATATTTAATAATAGAACTAAGGAAAAATGAAAATTACGTATAAGTAGTTTAAATTATTCCATTAACGCTCTGAATCTATAGGAGGAATCTAGAACAATCTGAACAGACATCACAGTGAACAATTAATTATTTGCCTGTAAGTGTTATCGATTTATTACGTTCTAATTTGAATCATGAGCTTGTCTTAACAAACTGTCGAGTTTCATAATTTAAAGCAGCTTCTTTTCAACAATGTAAAAATATTCAGAATTGTATTTATAAGCAAACTACGCAATGACAAATGTAGTACACAGAGGCACACGAGCTCCTCCCTCTGGAAGAATGCCACACCATATAAACATTCAAATGTACTTCAAAGGACTTAAAAATGGACTTTGAAAGAATATAATTGACGATATCGGAAACTGTTTGTTCTTTTTTTAATACTTAAATATTAAATACAAATTAACAAATAAATTACGTTCATGACCTTCAGTTAGAAATAGTTCTCATGAACGTATTTATTTGTTAATTTGGAACTCCTACAAAGTTTCAACATATTAAATAATTAATGTTAGTGATCAAAGTAAAACGTCTACCTACAGATAGGTATAACTAATGATCTACGAAACGAAGCAGAACCTTATCACGAGACAAACAAAACAGTTTTTATAATAATTAAAATTTCTCATTTTATTTTTTTTCTGCAACAATAATCCACCATTATAGTCGCATGTCAGGAAGGACGTTAATCATAGGTCTAAAAAATAAACATTGCCAAAATGAAAATGAATCATAATATTCTTTCACAAAGTATAATTTTAATTACCTACCCCAAAAAGGAAAAACCACTCCAAGCCCTTAAAATTATTTTATGTCGTTGAAATGTTGGAATGTTGTTTTTTTTTAATTATTTTGTGTATATTTACCGTTAGTTCAGTTAATAAGGCAAAAGTTTCAGGCTGATCAGAAATTATGTCAACATCATTCAAGAGCTTGAATAACTATTTGGTGAGGATATTGTCGTGGTGTTGTTACTTTGTGTCAAATATAAAATGATGCCCGACCGCGGGACATCAATATTGTGTTTTACGACGACCATCAAAGTAGCTAATATTGTATCTACAACCTCGGGACATCCTCGGGACAATAGATCATTGTACAAGGACGTCATGGAAGTGAAACAAAAACTGTCGAACTTGTGTTATATTGTACAGTATCGAACTATAGCCAACATGCAAGATACTCGCTACTCTACTACTAGATTATAATTATTATTTAATTTACTTTACTCCAACAGATAAAATAATTACAGAAAATAAAGGTTTTTCTCACTTTCACTTGTGAGTTGTGACACTGTCGAGATATTATATTATTATATTTATTTTCGATAAAAATGTTAGTACTTTGATAAAATGCTTCTTGTGATGCATTTCCTGGCAAAAACTGAAGTATTCACAAAAAAATCAGAAACAAGTAACATTACATTTTAATTCAATCCCAACTGTATAAGACACTGTATTATGACATTTTATTTTGTATTATATGTGTGTGTACGTTTTTATGTAATTGAGCCTCAGTTGCTTTTGAATAAATGATTATTATTATTATTATTATAAAATCTACACCATTAGGTACTGTTGTCTACCGAGGGTCGGTCATTCGCATACTAATTAGTTTTTCATCAATTCTTGTTTATCCCACGAAGGTTGTAACCAGGCATATGGTCGGTCCTGGTGGTCTATGGACGCCAGCAACACATGGAACATCACACGCTGGTGCTGACCCATTCAATTCAGGACAAATATCCATCCATTATCACAAATTTTCGCATCTTTTCTAAATATAGTAAAAAGTATTCTGAATTTTAGATGACAGAACGTGACGTCAACAGAAGCAAAATTATAAAAAATAAGATTTGTTTCGTGAAGAGCTGAGACATCCATCTTTGTAATGTTTAATCGCTACTTTTTCTTCTCTGCTCTCGTTTCGCAAACAAATGGCTGAATATTACTTGCACCGCTCATCTCGGTGGTCCTCCCCGGGAGGGAAACGCGGGGACGTTTGATCCTCGTTGTTATGCACATCGGGCTTTGTATCTTTGAGGAGGTAAGCAGAAGTGTTACCTCACACGTATATCTTCAGCTATGTTAGGTCCCATGTAGAAAGATATATAGATAGAATACGCACGTAGTACGCACGTGTTGTTGTACGCCACACATTTAAATTTACATTACGTGGTAAAACAAAAACAAATTATAGAAAGGTAGCAACAATGGCCTTATCACTAATAGTGATATCTTCCAGATGTAGTCGTGCGTGGGAAAGCTCTACTTCCATGTATATTCCGAGCGCTAAATTCTGACCTCATCCAATCGTAATTTTTGCTCGACTGCTAAAGTCAAAAGCACATTTCCCAAGACGGAGATCGGAAGCCGTCCACGAACCTTGTATCATTTTGTTTCCAAAATATTTGAGTTTCCATAACGTGAACATAATCTTGTGTGTAATGATAGTGCTATATTTGGAGTTGACCGCAGGGTCCCCTCGCGCGTCGTGTCCACTCTGACCATAAACCGCAAAAGGTTAACATTGCCGCAACAGATTTATAAATAGGACAAATACTTATGTCACGTTTTTGTCCAAAAGCAAAATCTTCCGGTCAAGTTGAGAATCCCAATTGCAGAAGTACCCACGTACAACGGAGAGAAGGCCACAGACATGACAACACTACTTCGGTGATGTTGTGTTATGCTGGTACCTAGTACGTACTCGTAGAAACCCAGAGCACAAATTATTGTTAGTGTTAAAGATTCAGTGTCTAATTTTGAAAGGGTAAAAGCCTTTGATGTTGTTTCTTAAGTCTAGATGTTAACAATAAAATAACTATGGACGTTACGTGTGATCTAAAGTTAGATCATATCTGAGATGGAGAAGCTCGCTCACCACGCCATCTACAGCAGAGATAATCAATCTACAAGTTTGTACAAAACAAAAATAATATATTTTATTATAACCTACGTTAACATGTTTTTACGACTTACTACTGCTGGTACTGGTCTAACGTGAAATATCTTGGATAACATGACTATATACTCTGCTTACATCCTGGTAGACAATAAAATATTTATGTTTCTGCGCGCTCGTCGTTATCTTCGAGCTATTCAGAAAACACCAAACTTTATACATATAGTAGATATGTATGTGTGTGTGTGTGTGTGTGTTGCGAGATTCTTATAATCGTTTTTATTAACATCACTTCGGTTTCGATGAAATATGCGAGAAAATCTCATATTTTCACAAGAGTGAGCGAAGGTGAGGCACTCCGCCGCCGCCATGACATGTGGCACGCGAGGCGCCTGCCGACGTGCGATGTGACTTGATTGTGTACCCACACTGTAGTTAGTGTTAATAACTGGTTATAATATCTTAACTTATATTATAAATGCTAAAGCAACCACTCCACCGGTCTTCGTGATAAGTTCACAGACCCTGCAGAGAGAGAAGGACAAAGGCTAGGTTTTCCCAATGATGCAGCGCGCGGAGGAAGCCACGGGCAGACGATAGTTTTGTGTAATCAAAGCTTTTGCTTGTTTATACTAAATGAGAGTACATTTTATAAACAAGAGTTCTAACAATCTAGAATATTAACAATTTTAAAGTCTGTTTTGTTCCAGGAATAAATGTTTTGTTTAAAATTCGACATGTATCTTGCCAATTTAAAATTACTTTCAACAAAAACAAGAACTACACGGATGTTCATTATCTGCAGTGGATTTATTATGGGAATGTTAGCTCTCTGGTTATTGGTTTATTATCTCTAATGGTTACTGGTTGGTGAGTTCCAAACGTAAACTTTGAAACGGCTGTATCTACTCTCAGTATCTCGTACTCGGTACAGGTAGGACTGATCGCACTCTTATTGCACTCGCTTTGTGAATAGTTGCAGCTCTTTATACAAGTTTAACTTTTGTGGTTTTCAAGTTAATCAAGAGTCTTTAGCTCAGAGATGATAGATGTAGCTCTGATACTGTTCAAGACATAACATAATATAATGAGTCAAGAATAAGGTAGATTATTGCCTTACATTTTATTTAGAGGGGTTATAGATATGGTTAAAGATAATAATTGACAATAATTTTATAAGCACTAACTACAATTATCGATCTAGTGTAACATTCACACAAATACTAACAACTAAGTAGTCTTGGTTAGATAATATAATGAATAAAAGGAGAGCTGACTTCAAAATTAGTGAAAAGTTTTAGAAACACCAACTATATTCATCACCGTTTGAAATATTTGGAATTAATATCAATTACTTACTCTTGAACAGACAATTAATTTATAAATTTCAGTCAAGATCTTCATCACAAGATAATTAAAATTCATTGCTGAAATTTGAAATTAATATTAAGGAAATTATAACCTAAATTATCATGTATTTGAAAATATTTTTATATGATTATACAAAGTGTCACGCTTTTTTCAGGTAGGGGTAGGTAGAGATTCATCAACCCTGTTCCACACTGCTCCGGTGCCGGTGCTGCCCTGTGCTCGTGTGTGGACTTACTAAACATAACATACCCAATAGTAAATCGAGTGAAATAATTAGTAACGATAACAGCTAATGTGCGGCGTACCTTAGTAAACAACCACAAGGAGCAAGACATTTCGGAAATGGCCACTAATTAGGCAGTTTAAAACAATCTCTCTTTATTACAAACGAGTGTAATTGTTTCCTTCTCTGCTCCGTAGCGCTAGCGGTGCGGTGCGGAGCGGTGCGGTGCGATGGTGATGTAGACTTAATTCCTTGATTGATTCGTTGTTACGTACCGAAGTTATGCGTTATTTACTGTCGCCCGTTGCGGTCCACCATAAATATCATAATAGCTCGATGGTTTACGAGCCCCATGGCCCCTAGCCGCCGTTACTCCGCTATTCCCACGCCATGCCGGAGCGGTAATTAAGCAAAATGGAGCGTAATTATATCGTACGTAGCAATTATTTCGTTGTATAGATGATACGTGCGGTTATAAGGTCTCTCAAATTATTTATAGCTACCGGTACACACAATTTACACCTAAGTGTAAATACAAGACAGGTTTTTGTCTTGATTGGTTTTACAAGCACACACTTTGTTGATATTACATCATAATTATCCTAATATTAGCTATAGGTACATACAGTGTGTACCTACCTAGGACTGGGTATGTACGTACATTGTAAATTACTCTAAATTATTTTGTTTCATGTACCGACGTAGGTAACGTTTGGTAATTTAGAGAAGCGGTTCCATTGCCAACTACGAATAATCATTATTTGGGCAACATAATATATGACTGTCACAGTGGACTAGCAGTTAAGGTGGTCGCCTCGCCACTAACACTTGGGTTCGATTTTAAAATCCCGCGCGGCACAGGGGTTGTTCCTAGTGTAAACTTTGTAACATAATAAATTGAAAAATAAATGTTTTAAATATCAAAAAGTTTCGATAAGATTTTCAAATTAAAGGAGTTGTTTGATTGCGGATGGAGCTACCGTGTCCTACAGAATTTTTTTAACCATGAGTGACACAAAATGTAGATAAAATAAATAGAACAATAGATAACTTTATTTTATAATCAATAGAAATATATAATTTTAAATTATTATATAACGGGTCTACGTCACGTATTATATTTAAGGAATATGAAAATACCTTATTTCATCATTTCAGCCTATTGCAGTCCATTCCAGTTGTATTTGTTTGCCCGTATTTTAGGTATTTTCATATTCCTTAAATATAATACGTGACGTAGACCCGTTATATATAATAATTAAATATTTAGAGCACAAACTGACATCTTATCTATCTCACCTTAGTTCTTATTCGTAGTCACATAATACGACGGATCATTACCAACTCTATTATTTCCTAAACTAACACGCCCCCCCCCCCCCCCCCGCCGCCGCGGTTAGCAACAACACATTTGTGGAAATTAAAATTTCTTTATTGTAATTTAATAATGTTCGTGGTGCCCTGAGACAGCAAGCAGGCGGCGGACCACGGGTGACGGGGGAGATGGCGTGATGACCTGGACAAATATCACCTAGACTGGACTACTCTCTGGACACATAGAGTGGTATGGAAAGGCTTTGCCCATCAGTGGGATGAAATATACTGACTGTAATTGTAATTTATGTTATAATTAAAAAAAATGGTATCCACATTAACAACATTTCTTTTAAGAACTTAAAGATAGAAACAGTCTAGATTGAATAATTTTTGTGTGATGCATATGAAATCACAGCAGAAGCGCTTAGCGCTTGCTGGAAAATTATGACTGATGTTTGAGAAAATCTGGATGGACTACGAAGCTATACTAGTATTATAAAGTTGTAGAGTTTGTTTGTTTGATTGGATGAACGCTAGGATCTCAGGAACTACTGTTCCGATTTGAATAACTCTTTTAGCGTTGCATAATGCGGCCAATAGGAGTTGAGCAGTGGCCAAATAAAGAACGACGCGGCGACGGGAGCGAAGCCCCGCGCGACTTCTAGTTAAAAAATATTATGAGTTATTTTGCAGGTTACGTAGATGTAATATTGTTTAAAAACTATGGAAAGATTTGTGTGTAGTAGGTAGTTAGTTAAGTTAATCGGTAAGTAATGTCCATATCGAATGTGCCGCTCGCTGGTCGCTGGTCGCTGGTCGCGCGTCACTCACAAGTTTTACACCACAACTACGAGATTTACGATATTTAGCGCGAACTCGTTGCGTGTGTTTTATGTGATTTCCCGTGAACTGGCCGCGCCGCGTCGGCTGTGTAACTGTTGCGTTTAAATCTTACAATAACAAACATCGCGCGGAAAAATAATTTGGTAAAGTTTGGAAATTTGTGAACGAGCGGTGAAACTTACCGAGATGCGATGAAAGTTCGGGGAAGAGTCGTGCAGTATCACGCCTCGACAGAGAAGCGACACAGACAGAGTGACACTCGCAGCACTGCACACTTGCACAGCACGAGGCAGCACGACACAGCACGTCGCGAGACAGCGGCGCGGAGCAGTGGCGGCCGGCGCGCGCCAGCTCTCAGTGTGGACTGCCGCCTGCCGCCGCCGCCGAGTGCCGCCACCGCCGCAGCTGCTCCACCGCACACTGGATGAGCTGGAACAGAATCATTCACCCACCATTCATTGCCTACCCTTTCAATCCTTGTCTGATCTACACGTCCGAATATTTCCGATAAATTTCCACAACAAAATAGTTTTTCTATAAGGAAATTGATGATATTGGATTTCTACAGCAGAATATTGTCTACTAAATATTTATTTTTCCCTATATCCGACGACGGCGCGGCGGAGTTTCTAAACTCCTATCGTAATTTATATATTCTATAATTTTTAGAAGAAAAATAGGCTAATAATGTTTTTTATAAAGTAGTTACAGTGAGGTGAAGGTGATCGCTAATATAGGCCATATGTTTAATGGGTACGAGCTCACATTACGTTGTGCGCACAAACTGTACAATAATGTGACGTTTATGCGCTCAGTCCACGCCGTAAAATTTAATGCGCCTTGAAAATATTTCAATCAAAAACATTAGCGTTTATTTGACGTGGAGTATGTTCAGTGGGTGACGTGACTCACATTCGCACAGAATGTGGCACGATAACTTGTTGCGTGACAAATTGGCTCCGAGCTCGAAGATTACAGGCTCCGTACCTCCAACGTCCGTACTCCACGAGACACATTCACACGACGACTGAACGATATACATATTATTTGTAACTAATGTTCATTGTTCACACTAGGACACTAGTGTTGAGTCTTCATAATATTTATAATGCTTATTCCCACGTTTGCGAAGCGCCACAAAGAAAGGATTACGTATATAAGTACTTTAGTACGAGATTATTGTCTTTACAGATACGAGTATCGCTTTAGTCTAATAGATAATCTCTATGTGTCACTTACTATTAAAGCACATTGTTTCAGTATTTACAACCACAACTTTACTGTTATCTTTTTTCCACCGTGGATTAGCGTTGCGGTTAAGGTGGTCGACTAGCCACTAACGTCACCGTGCCCAGTAACGTGGGTTCGATTCGGACACGAGGCAAATATTTGTGTGATACATAGATGTTTGTGTCAGGTGTGGGTGTACTCTATATCCATTAATTGTATATTCGTATAGTCCCACTGCACAGGGATAACCGTCAGGTCGCAGTTTTTAAAACTATTCTAAATTTTATGTCAATAACATAAGTAGATTTCGAGATATAACACTGTGTCAGACGAACAGACAGACGGACGGACAGAGCGAGACCATAAAGGATCCTTGTACACTTTTTTGGTACGGAACCGTAAAAAGAAAAACTAACTATATTGTTCGTTGAACTCTAAGTTTGCTGAAATATTTGATAAAAACGTATCGTATCATATATAAATAAAGGTTCATACAGACAATGTCAACTACAGTTTGTATGAGACAGTCTAAATCTGAATTTTTTAGATAAATCTTCTTACGCATATTCTAAAAGCATAATATACTAAACTATGGGCCATGTGTCTGACAGTAAATGATTTTTACTTTTTTATTTATAATATTATGATCTGTGTATGATAATGTGTATATAAATGTATTTTCCAAACTTACCAACCTACCTACTTACTAACGAACATAAATACAGGGACACGCGATTTTCCCGATTGAACCTACCCGAGGTTGGACTCCTGCGAGAGAATTCGGGTTCGATTCCCAGGTTGCGCAAAAATTGCATTTGGTTTTTCTATCACATAATTGTCAGTATCAGCCTGTCCTAGTTAGGAAACATGTCAGCTCTGTGCACTGGTGGACCTATTTAATTACCGACACTCTATTTGTAGCTCACTGTTACCAGCTATATTTAGTGCCTAGTGTTTATGTTACAAAGTAAGTACTTACTTATAGAAGTCAACGGACGTCATCTAACGTCAGTGAACTTGTTCAGTCAGTACTCAACAAGTCAGCACCACTCACAACTAACTAGTTCTCACACGATCACTTACTCGTTGTTAAGGAAACAGTTTTGTTATTCACTCGTGTCAACACTAGTTCATCAATTATATTATGTTGTCAGTTACAAGCATTACATTACAGTGTCCCACGTCTCTTCTTGGTTGTATTTTGGGATTTATACAATTAAATACTAGATTAAAAATTTAGGTTACACGATTTTCATCTGCGTATAGTAGCTGCCATACACATGAGAAAACCATACAGTTTTACCGCCATACACGCCAGGGATTGCCTTTAGGTTATACATACAAGGTACAAACCATCATACGAACTCTAACGTTTTATATAAATGCAAAACAAGTAACAAGTAACAAGTAACTAACGTCTATGGCGGGCATAATTCGTATTAATATTGATCGAATAAGATTATTATACAAATTTAGATTGAATGCCTTGTCTCACAAAATCATATTCTTTTACAACCTTAATTTCTTTCATTATCTATATAGATACATCTAGCTTAGCTATTCAGTAGTACCAGACTATAGGAAGCATCTTTGGCAGGCACACACACACATATACAATGTAGGTACAAATTAGATTACAATACATTGCCTTACATGTGTTGATGAGTGACAATAACATTTTTATAGTTGTAGTATCTTCTCGTTTTGGCGGGATAATGATATGTTTATAACGACGCAATTTCCACGAGAACGGGTTTGGGTAGGTATTGTGAGCGTGGTGTTGTACTCTGGGCACGTCGCGGCGTCGCTCTAATATTGAAGTGATAACCCATTACGGTCCGATTATGTCGTTATTACGTCGTGTCGTGCCCAAGCGGGCGCGCGCCCCACTACCTCCCACTGCCCACCAGCGACACAATCAACACATTCAACACGTGCATCGTTTTGTTTTGTTTTGTTACAGTTACAATTTGGTTCGAGTTAGAGTTTGGTTAATCTTTTGATTAGGTATTTGAGAGCAATATTCAATACAATCTGTTCCGATTTATCGTGTCTTTCCTTGTTATATTGGGATGAGACGGTATCATACGCTCAGATACGAATTTACTTAATGATTTTTACTATATATATACTATACTGAAAATATTTTGACTGATATACTTGAGGCACTCTTTAGAAGTGTGATGAGTTGGTTACACAATAGGTCAACAACTTAACAGTGTGGAAATTATGGGAGCGAAGGCTTTTGCCCAACAGTGGGATTACCCAAGCTAATGTTAACTACTACTTATTATATCTTCATACATTCACTGTACGTACATCTTCCCCTTAAGAAGAAAGCCTAATGTTACTCGACGATGGCTTGTTGTTAATGATTAGATACAACAGATAAATATAATTATATCAAGTCTTAAAAAGTAAGAGATGTTAGTAACATCGTTAAATTAATTGTCCAAGTTCGTAAATTGTACGATTAATTGTCGCCGCCAGTCACGCACCAGATCATTGTCTGTACGAACTAAACTATTGTGGGAATTATAAGTTATATATATATTTCTAGAAGAACTTTGTTATAGAACATTTGTAGTAGAACAGAAAAATGATCACCTTGATCTTACTACGATGTTTGGTACCTTTATAAATATAATATTTTTTAAGAGTACACATTTTCTTATTTTTATTTGAAGCATAATAACACTTAGATCGTTACTGATGGCTGATTATAATATAATTCTGGCCACTATCAGCTGGCCATTAGCTCTTCTAATATCTTCAACAATAGAAGTCTTATAAACACCAACAATAATGTGTAACATTTTCGTAATATTTCCAAACCGTCCGGCTCACACTGAGCTGACCCTTATGAACAACAATATCACCTTCCTCACAAGTCCATAAATAGCCCCTAATATTATAATAACACGTGTTTATTTTCCACCCGCCATCACAAACTAATTAAACTTTCCACATGAAAGTGTTGAAAGTAACCAAACAATATCACAACGGAGCAGTGAGCAGTGAGCAGTGTACACTCTACATGTACAGGGTGTTACTTACCGACAGCTACTTACGTTGTGACGTGCTAACGTCAGCTGCAGTGTTACCTCGCACGAGGTCACGTCATCGCTGGACTCTATTCTCAAAGCCACGTATATTAATGGTAAAAAAGGTAAGTAAATAAATATTCAGGTGACAGTCACCATTGTGGCCTCGCTACTAACATCGGGCGTCGTGCGGCGCGGCGCGGCGTGCCGAGTGACGTGAGTTCGATTTCCAAACGAGACAAACATTTGTGTTATAAATAGATATTTATTTCGAGTCTGGGTATACTTTGTGTCCGTTAATTGAATGTAAATTGTAAAGTTCCCCGCGACACAGGACTTATTTGTTGTCATTTAAATGAAAAAATAAAAAATGAAAATATTTAAAGGATACAAATTATGATTCCTCGATTATGACTTTATTTTTACCTTTGTTTAGTTATTGAGGTAACACTGTAAAATTGGCTATTAACAATTGTACGCGCAAATATTATATTATAAGCTCCGGTATTTTACATTTAATCATTTATTTCAAGCTCATATTATTTAGTTTAATTACCACTTATATCCTCGGCAAGCAATAAAACAAATTAATTTGTATGTTTCTATAGTTAATTAACTAGTATAAAATAGTAATTACTCGTAATTAATTAAAATGAGTGAGTAAGTCCAGAATGGGCGCCTAACTACCAGCATCTAAATATTATTGGTGAGCGAACAATACGAGGTTCATTGTACAAGCGCTCTGAAAGGCTTCCCGTCCATGTCTCAGACAAGTGTCAACAACATTCGTTTTTTACACAAAACTTTTAATAATGAACTGATTTTTAAATCAATCTTAATTCTCTCAGTGAAATTATTTCATTTAGAAGTGATTGATTGCTGAGTGTAGGCCAGAATGGACTGTCGCTGAACATAAATTTGAATACATTAAAATTGTAAATGTCTGCCCCGAGGGTGTGGGATCCACCGATAGGTATGCTAAGTCTAGGTGCATTTCTCGTCCTTTTCCTGAAGGAAAACTCGAAACAAAAACCAACCCGTCTGGCCAGCGTGGTAACAGTAGGCTAACTACCACCTGTTTGGTTGAGGCCTATGTCCAGCTGTGGACGTCATTGGGTCTGATATTTAATTTAATTTATTTATTCTTATTAAGCAATGCAAACTTACAGTGATGTCACCAAATCGTTTGCATGCATGAAGGGACAATTAATAAATTTAATTAACATAAATGTAACAATAAATTTCGCATACAAACATAACAATTTCATTAATCATAGACCATATTATTATTTACATTTAAACAAGTTATTAATAAAATTCAATAGTAAATTATAGTTATTAATTAATTAAATTACATTATTATTATTATTATACATATTTAATACATTATTAAAAATTAGTGTTTATTAACTTAATAATACTGAAGGAAATTGCACATGTCATATATCATTAATATATTGCATAAAATTATTAATAATAACACCCAGTTTGTCATAAAATATGTCTGTATCTGGACTATTTTTTAGAAGATTATTTAGGTAAGTAACTGCTCTAGCCGTAGGGCTATTATAATATGCTTGAGGAGCGCGATTTAATGTTGGATAGACAAGCAGTTGATGCTGTCGTCTACCACAGCCACGAAGATATCTATCCGGTACATAGAAACAGATGCTCTCACGTACCGATGGATTGTCCACCTTATTGCCTAGTAATTGGTGGTAATGTATTATGTGCATTAACTGTCTCCTAAGTTGCAGTGTATCGAGACCAACCATTCCTGACACAAACATAGAAGGGTACATAAATGGGTAATATCCGTAGGTACGTTTATATATGTACCGGGCGAATTTTCGTTGTATTTTTTCGATCATGAGGTCATACAATTTTTCTTTTGGATGCCAAACAATAGCGTTATACTCTAGCTTGCTGCGTACATAAGCGTTATACAGCAACTTGATAGCCCGAACGTTACTAAACTGGTAGGTTGTTCTAATTATGAAACCTAGAGATTTATTGGCATCTTTCGATGCTTGTTTAATATGTTCGTGGAAAGTCACTTTGCCGTCCATGATCACACCTAGGTCGCGAATTGTGGTGACACGCTCCAGTGGAGTGCCTGCCAGTTCATACGTTGACAGTATAGGATTTCGAGAGCGGGTAAAAGTAATAGTTTTACATTTGCTAGTATTGAGTGCTAGTTTATTTAGCTTACTCCATTCGCTAACCGCATCAATATCATACTGAAGCGCCTCACAATCTCTAATATTCGTTACAGGAAGGTACAGCTTGAGGTCATCTGCAAACATTAGACACTCAGTACCACGAAGCACGTCAGGCAGGTCATTAATCATGATAAGGAATAGGGTTGGACCGAGTGTACTTCCCTGGCTTACTCCCGAACGAGTATAATATTCCTCGGATCGATGTTGTCCCACCTTAACATATTGTCTGCGATCCCTGAGGTAGCTCGCCATGAATGTAAGAAGTTCCCGACAAAAACCTATGGATGCGAACTTTGTTAAAAGCACGTCATTATCCACAAGATCGAAAGCCTTTTTGAAGTCAAAATATGCCGCGTCTATTTGGCATCCTGCGGTTATTCTACTGCTTAGATAATCCACATAGGTTATATGATTCGTTAACGCAGAGCGTGAGGGCCGAAATCCATGTTGGCAATTACTTATGGATGTGCTAATCTGACTAAATATACAGGTATTGACAATGGACTCAAACACTTTGCCGAACACAGAGAGTATTGCAATCGGTCTAAAGTTAGATACATCATTCGATGTTCCACCCTTTGGTATTGGCGTTACCCTGGAGACCTTCCATATGCTAGGATAAACACCTTGCCAGAGTGAAAGATTATAGACGTGTAGGAGAGGTATTTCTAAAGCCTGTATGCAGTCCTTAACTAAAAAGACAGGTATATTATCAGGGCCGTAAGCTGTTGAGTTTTTTAGACGACGTACTGCACGTTTTATGTCGTATGGGAGTACGCTGCTAAAACTGATCCCAGATGTGTAACCCAGTTCAACTGCATTTTGTTCAGCTGTTTCTGGATTCAATTGTGGTGCATTTTCATGAAAAACTGAACTGAAATACTGTGCAAATGCGTCAACTGCACTCTGCCCCTCAACCGTGGTGCCATTGTACAAGTATTGCCTATTTTGTTGTCTATTATTGCGTTTTTCCTTAACATATTGCCAAAAACTAGATGGATCGGAAGCGATACTATTCTCCACCCTGTTTATATATTTTTTAGAAGCTACACTGATAAGATCCTTAACTTTAGTCCTGTAATATTTAAATAATTCTCTATTAAATTGCAATCCAAGTGTTTTAAACTTTATCAAATTAAAATATTTTAGTTTTATATAGTATATAATTTCACTAGTGAACCAAACAGGATATTTATATTTATTGCTAGATACTATTTTTTTAAAGGGCACGTGATTTGTGATGACCCCGTTTAACTTCTCGTAGAACATATTGACCGCAACATTGGCGTCCTGTTGTCGTATCAGGTCAGTCCAGTCTAGATCGGCAATGTCCGCATATAAATTAGGAAAGTCCGCTTTGCGGAAATTCCATTCAGAGGAACCGCTCTGAGCGCGCATCAGAGGTTGAGTTATGTTGACTAGAGCACTCCTAGGCACACTTAACATTACTTCCAAGGCAGGGTGATAGGCATCCAACGGCACGAGAGGTTCAGCAGCTGTACTTATGGTGCTATTATGAGAGTTACGAGTAGTTAAAACCAAGTCCAAGATACATCCATACTCATTAACTATACTATTACACTGTTTCAGTTTACAATATTCCAAAAAGTCATTGAATTGGGCTTTCACAGTAGCACTGCAAGATTTCAAATTAAAATCACCTACAATTACTAACTGACAATCAGAGTACGCAACAGTTGCATTCTCGATACACGTTAAGACCTCCAGATATTGTTTATTATTGTAACTGGGTGGTAGATAGACCACACATACAAATAATTTTACATTTTTCCACGTAACTAATGCAAACAGCAGTTCTTTGTCATCAGTTAGATTATCAATATCAGTAATTCTCTTAACAGAGTAACAATCCTTTACCGCCAGCAGAACTCCACCCCAGCCGACATCGCCAGCTCGATCCCTCCTTAGTACTATATAATTTAATGGGAATAATTCTGCGTCAAATACAGAGGTAGTGAGGAACGTTTCAGTCAGAGCAATAAGATCAGAGGAACACACACACACATTACTGTGAAATGTTTGAGTTTTTGTGCGGAGTCCTCGTACATTTTGAAAATATATAATATGATATCATGATGATGGTGACGGAGCTTCGCTTCGATCTTTTTTTGTCCACTACTCGGCTCCTATTCGTCCTAACGTGATGTTATATACATAGATAACTTATATAATATATCCTTCCTCGATAGTTCCTGAGAGTAACACGTTCAACAAAACAAACAAAATCTTCAGCTTATAACAATAAGTATTGATATTAATGATATCTTCTGTGACAGTGGCCTTGTGTCTTAATGCGATCGATATATTATTTAAACGGGCTACAAAACAAACTCATATTATATGAAGAGACAACCTCGTCGCTTCCAAAACGTGTCAGCTTTAAAAATACGTCATATTATAACAGCTAATATGTGAGGGATGCGGCGAGCGTGACGCGGCTCAGACTCGCTTACGTCACACGTTGAACGATGCGGAGCAACACGCACATGTGGCGCCACAGCCGACGTGACAACTGACACTGACAGACAAACTGACACCTTAATACTGCAGAGACTTCCTACGGCAAAGAGAATGTAGAGCTTCTTGTGTGGTTTAATATAATTCTAATAGATTCACATTGGTTTATTTATCATTATAATTATAAGCTAAAATATGATATTAAAAACTTTTACGTACTGATCGTAGATACGGCGTAAATGCAACGTATACGCGATGTCGACGCGACGTTGATACGATGTAGGCGTGACGTAGCCGCGTCCTCGTAGACGCCACGTAAACGAGACGTTCTCGTGTCGTTGGCTTTTTTTTATAAATATATTGACAGGAGTTGAGGACGTAGGCCGCAAATCAGACAAACCAAAATGGGGATATGTGCAGGGTGCATACAAATAGATGGGCCCAGAGCGTAACGCAGTAGCTACCGAAAGACAGATGTCGTCGGAGAGGTAGACCCTGAAAGCGCTGGCGAGACGAGAATGAGTCCATTTGACAAAGACTGGAGAAACAAAGCTTCAAAATATCGAAATAATGGGAGAGCTTGGGGAAGACCCCTTGCCCAGCAGTGGAACAAGACAAGAGAGAGACAAGAAAAAATATCTTTGCAATTGAAACGAAGTTGTTCCAAGATTATGAGACTCATATAGATAACACCAACTGATTCTAGATAGAGATCTATTGAAGAACCCTTTATTCCACACATTCGCACTCGTTTCGAAATAGGAAGGACTCAACGAAGTTTATGTATCTAAAATAATATAATAGGTAATACAGTTTTTATGTTACTTGAGTACAAACCTATTGAGATAGATAAGCATCTCAAAAATCTAGATCAAGGCAAGTCCTATAGAGTATTCTGTAGAGTATTTTTTGTGATTGTCCGAAATAGAAACATTGAATGTACAAAATATACAAATTTACTTTGTCAACCTTTTTGTGACGCTGCTTATGACACAAGTAAAACATTACGTTTGTTATTTTGTGACAGTTTTTACTATGTGTGGTTGTTGAACGTTTAAGTATAATGGTGAAGAAGGCTTTGTTCTCTATTTGTGACTAATGTATTACATTAAGCGTCGTCTCGCACACTACGTTCAGTGACGTACGTTATGTGCCACTCGTTAGTGGCGTGAGAGTTGCTCAACTGTCGCGTCTATCATCACTACGTTTATGTAAAACTACGATTTAACTTCCACATGTAAGTTAAGTTTAGTACAAGTAAAATTGTAAAAATAATACCATACAAATCACATTAAAAGTATCATAATACTTACTTAAGGTGCCACTTGGCTTATTATAAAGTTAAATCTGAGATATTGTGACCTGCGCCCGACACATTACATGACAGAGTTCAACTTACCCTTTCTTTTCAGTAAAAGTTTGTAAAACATGGTACGCTCCGGACCTATTATGTCACTTTGTGAAAGGCTCGAAAGGAAAGGCAATTTTTGTTATAGGGAGATATTTTCAACGGAACGTTTGTATTTTTTTACAAAAGTTATTTTTCTGATGTCATTTCATGATGATATATGGCGTTATAGTAGTTGAACAAGGTCATTTGAATAGATTCCTTTTAAAAACTTTACCTATAAGTACATTTAGTAAAGTACACTTTATAATATGTTAGTTTAGTCAGAGGAGAGGAGACCTGAGCCCAACGGTGGGACTTAATGGGTTGCTGATGATGATGATGATGTTAGTTTAGTAGTAAGAGCAACAAGTATTCACAGCTAAGCCAGCTAATATGTAAATAATGTACAAGTTGAAGTTTCTGCTACCAAATACAACTGTTTGTTTACTCGACAAAGTTGTCTGTTGTTGATTACCAACGTTCAACAATAGACAATCAATCAAGTCTCTGATTGAGCTCCAGCGGTTCATTTTCAAATTGGCATTTATTGGACGTCCATAAATAAGGGCGGGTACTTAAATCTCAACAAAAGTGCCATCTAACGTCCCTTTTATTATCGCTGGTAGGAAATGTCGCGTCGGGGACGCGAACGCAGCACCCTGGCGCCCTCTGCTGAACAATAGGTAAGAAAGGGGTGGTTTTGTTATGGTAATAGGTCCAAAAAGCCACAACTTTCCCTTCGGAGCTACCTATCGATATTTAGAATGTTTTGGAGGGACAAGTTTTCTTTCGTGGGTAAGGTAAAGATCAATAGAGTGGATGTTCCCTACGAGGATACATAACACAAGAAAATAGCACCGAATCTATTTGTCTATCAAACTATCTGTGGATTGAAGTAACGCTTGCGGCGCATTTGTTATAGGTTCTCATAATAAGAACGTTAGGTTAGGTTCTATTTTTAAAAAAATATATAAATAAGACTCAGTGTTCTATATAAATAAGGCGAAGGGTGAGCGCCAATATGTTTCATTCATAGCTGATTCTCAGTTAATTGAAATAGCCTTCGCCATACGTACGAATAGGCACACAATATCAGTTCAGTAATCCCTCAAAAGGGTCTCAATCCAAACGTTACGTATACAACTCTTTTTGTACACATCACTGTGTACATACTACTCTGTACGTATGTCTCAAACTTAAGGTGCGATTCCTGTCGATGCGACTATTTCAAATTATTATTATTATCAATGGGGCTTGTTTTTTTCTGGTAAGGGTTGCTGGTCTGTCTGGTCGTTAGATGCAGGTGGCACAAAGTCGCTCGCTGTGGCGGATATTATGTCCAGCAGTGGATGTCATTAGTCTTGAGCGATACCCTAGTGTTGGGATTTGTCAGGTCGCCCAAAAGGTTTCCAAAACGACTTAATGACTCACAACGACATTAAGTGATAACCGGGACCAACGACGGCTTTACGTGCGAAGCGTGAAAATGGTCGTGAATGACATTGCCACAAACGGTCACCTGAGGTCAGGTGACCGTTTGTGGCAATGTCATTCACGAACGTTCTTTAACCTCGATGTAACGAACATCTCAGTAAGTGGCACTTCTCCTCGACACGGCAGGTATAGTGAACGCGGTTCTTCCTTCTGCCTTGTCGAAAATAGATAAAATTGTATAAACATTTTACAGGATTATACAAATTGTTATAATAAAGAGTGTTGCCATAAATTGTAGTCTAGTAAAACTTTGTGGTTTACGTGTCTCGGTTCTACTGTAGAGACAAGTACAAGAGGTACTTAGTACCATGAGTGCACTGAGCATGTGTCGCATCGGTCGCAAGTAACAGAACGGCACCTTCAACATGCGCGCTGATGCCCACCGACATTGCGTAAATAAACCATTTACACGCGATAATGTAAAAACTCTCAATTTAGACTTTGATGTTGATTAAATGTAAATAGCGAGATAACTGACCGCTAGCGCCAAATGACACGCTTTGATTCAACAACTAAGGGTGGGTTCACGCTGGGATGAAGTTATGTGTTACACCAGGTCCTTGTGTTAACCTAAACTTTTGTACTAAGCTGTTCATTGTGCTAGTTGTAAAGTCAAATTTGAACGACAGAACTTGTTTAGGGAAAAAAGTGCGTTGAGGTAAGCATTGCTTCATAAAAAATAATAGTAGCGTGCCTACTCGTGAAGCCACACTCCGTGGACAGTACACAGTAAGTAATTAGAATCAAATGCAAAACTATCAGTCACAAATTATATGGCTGTAGCCAATCAGCCCTTAGGGAGTAGGTACACACGCACTCACGTCTGAGATCGAGTGAAATTTATAGCCGTTTCGAAATAGCAAAGAAACTGTTAATAAAAACGTGAGACGAAATATATTAGTGGGCGATGTTCTGAAAATGTTCGCTGTGAAGTATTGAGCCGTTTATTGCATTCATTCGATGATATATCGTTGTAATGGGTCTTACAATTTACTTTTTTGCTATGAGACATAAATGATAGTTTTTGGGAGACGACCCACTTGTGATTTTTCTTGGAAGTTTTACTTTTGAAATGATTTTAATTGATACATTTATTGCTTTTCTTTTTATTTTTACACCACCCGCCGCCCGCCGGCGCCGAAAGGAACCTGTGCCAGGTACAATTAAGGGACACAAAGTATGTATCTGTTCCCAGAATCAAAACAACTTATGTGGAGTGCACAAATAGGTACTTATAACTTTAGTAATACTCGTATGTGCGCACCGAACGCGTCGAGTCCTGAGTACTACTTTAGTTGGATTCGATGTATTGTCACATGTTTGTAAATGAAAGCAAACATTTCAATTTAAAAAAATTACAACGATATCGACTCCGACTAAGTGAATGTCGAGTTTCAAGAGTAGGCCATCAACAGTCATATTCTAAACTGGCAGAAAATTCTTTAGTCCTTATAAATTGGTACTACTGATACTGTCACAAATGGCTTGCAATGTATTTTAAATAGACTGTTTACTTAGAATAGGTTCAGTAAACAGTCTTAGCAGTTTAAGAATTTTTCTTCAAGTAGGACTAGATTTTTCTAATATTCTTAGCGTCTCTAAACTACAAAAAACCTTACATGACTATGACTATTCATTAACTATCAGAAAAAGATTCTAACATAAACTACAACCGACCACCGTGACAGTTTTTCGCTAGAATTTTCCTTTTTATTCTCTTTTCTATTTGAAATAAAAGAAAATCAATGAAGGGCCTTGATTGAAAGTGATTTGTCTTCGTCATGAATAAAAAGCTCGAGTTAGGTAAATAGTGTTTAGAAAGAACCTTTTGAGCGAACAATGAGCGACGAACAAAAAATAAATTAGTGAATTGTGCGAAATGTTCATTTTAATTTTGAGATTATTATCATATATATATGTTTGAGCGAGGCGCGAGGGGTGAACAGAGAGACACTTCTCACTTCACTTGTGATGTCGATATGGTGAGGGGATTACCTAAATAATACAAAAAAAATCGAAACAATATAATCATATAGGTATAGTACAGTTATATATATATATATATATATATATATATATATATATATATATTTGATCGGAGTACTCACGTTGTTAGAAACTATTTATGATGATCAACAAGCTGCACTACAGACAAGATTGTAGCGACAACAAGACAACAATCTCGTCTTTAGTGCGGCTTGTTCACTCTTAACGAGTCGCATTGCTTTATATTGTGATACAGACTCAGCAACGGACTAACTTTACTTAAGGTCGTTCACACAGAACAGAGATCGGCTGTCGTTTATATTAAGCTGCGTTTACACAGTGTTCTGAATAGCCAGCGAGCAAAACTTTGCATGTGTTCGTGGGTTCAGAGACAATTTCTTATACGCACTTATTACAGTGACTTCTGTATGCCAAGATTATCAGTGAAAACCAAGATATAATCACCCGGGAATCCCAGGAGAAGTCTAATTTGCAAGGAATTTATTAAGTTAGGTTGAAATAATAAAGTTAGATAGAAAAATAAATGTTGAACATGTTAAAAAAGTGGATAGGTCCCACTCTTGCTTAAGATGCGCATGTTAGACAGTGGAGTGAAGAACTGCCTTAACAGTAGTATCAGCAGCGCGATCGAAGAGCAAACAAGCGCTTGATGAATATTTTTTATTTTGTTATTTGTTGGCGTTCCTTGCTCTCGTTTAAGTGCTAAGTAAATATGTTTATATTTAAGAATTTACGATCAAATTTATTTACTTCATAACAAGAACTCGAGGCGAATTGAAATTGAAGAAAACATTAGTTTTGAATATCTACAGAATCTGCATAAAGCTATAATTACTATTAACGGTCCAAAGACGTCCATCTATGCAAAAGACAATAAGCATTGGGTAATAAAAGACCTTTTAAGAACAAATATTATTCTAGTTTACTAATAATTTCAGCTCCTCCATATAGTTAACAATATTATTTCAGTCAATAACTAATTTAACGTCGCCGTTGTCTACCCAATGTCTACTAACTCGAGACAACTAATATTCACAACATCAACTAACACACTAACTAATATGTGTTTCATTAAAAAGGGCTCAACTGTCACTCTCGAGTAATTAACCAGCGTATGACGTCACGAGAGCCCTCAGCCCTCACCCTCGACGAGGAAACTGTCAACTATGAGTCTATGAGTACTTATGTGTAGGAGGTTAACAGTCTAGTGGCATGTTACCTTTATGGTGTTCATTTACTAATAGAGGAAAGTGGTTGGTTGCGGCGCGGCGCCAAGTTGGGTCACTTTTTATTGTTGTTTAAGTTGTTTAACACATTATAATCAACAACAATGAAGGAGTTGCAAATAACAATGAACGTTATTATATGAATGTCTTGTTACATCAATTTGGTGTAAAGCTCGAGGTCTAAGCACGCACTAAATAATAGTTCAAACAAAGGTAGAGTGGATACAAATAGCGTGTGTGTAAGGATATGTCCTGACACATCATTAATTATCTTGTTTTATACTCATTTGATTGGTCACGATACCTCTGTCTATCTATAAGATAGACAGAGGTATCGTGATATAGAGGAAATTGAAATAAAACAAATAAATCGTTTACAGAAAGTTGTGCTTGGAGTCTTCTTTTAAGCATACAATTCCTATAGTAGAAGACTGTGTTTTTCCATATTTTACATATAAAAAAATGTGTGATTGTGTGTGTATGCTGCCGTGCCAAAATTAACACAATATTGAAAATTAAAAAAAATACAGACATTTTTTCTTATTTTGTAATTTTTAATCACATTTGAATATGAATAAAATTATGACCAAACGCTATCTCTTACGTAGTTTACATAGAGACAACTTTCGTGAAAATATCTCTAGGTCACCGTAAAGTTGATTACAATATTAAATACTTAGGTACTTGAATTTTTTTTTTATTTGTATTTTTCTGATAGTGAATAATAAATGTAACTTTATTTGTGTGTTTAGTATACGCAAATACACACATCACCTACTATTAGAGCTATCTTGTCGTGTTCACTCAGGCGTCCCTCCACGTGCGACACACTTCGCGTCACTGAGCACGTCACGACTACTCGGGACTCTGTCTCGGGAGGTACTCGCTAACACACACACATAGTCATGTACTTTTATATTAATTAATCAAACAGTATATTTATGTACGTATACCTAGAGTTAATCCTTTAAATGATGTACATGGGTGATATTTAGTCTAGTTTTAGGTCAATTGATTATGTAACCATGACTGTAGCAAGCAGCAATACTTACGCCTGATGGTAAACGGTTACCATAGCCTATGGAGGCCTGCCACACCAGGGGTATACACACGTTATCCACTCTTTCAAATCCTTCCCTCGCCAATAAGCTCTGGATATCACTATTCACCAGCAGGAACACAACAAAAAGGGTGGAGGTACTTCCCCAGGTGGGTAACTCAGTTTGGGCGAAGATTATCCTCCTAATTTGAGAAAAATCACTCAAAGACAACTTCAGTCACTTAAATTGTGTTTTTAAATTAAACACAAGTGCCGTGAGCAGTTGTTCTAACTAGTAAAAGTAATGATAAGTTATTTATCATCACTTTCATTTAGCACCAATGTATGTATGCTTAATAATATATGTAAATAGTTGTAATAATATATAATAGGTGTATTAATTCATAACAACCAAAAGACTTTTCCCCGTTTCGGTCTCTGTATGAAATTAAAGTTCAAACTACATAGTCTTTGTTTGTTGAATGCTAAATATAGCTCAAATAAAATATTAAATGGTTCTGGACTGAGTCTAAATGAGCATACTTACCTACCTACACATTATGAAAGGATCACAAACTTTCCATATTGCTCACAAACAATATTTTAAACTCAAAGCGATATGTCGAGTTAATCTCTCTACCTCACCGGACTTAGTCGACCCGCGACGATACAACCACAAACTTTACTGTTTCCTATAAAACATATACTATCTGGAAGTTTGATTTTTTTTTTGTCATAAAAATCTTTGATTTTTTATTAATAAAACAATCATAAAAATAATACTAATTCTACAAAAAATGTTTTCAACATTAAAAAAAAATACCTCTGCTTAAATAATAAAAATCAAAACCACAAAATAAGACACTAAATTGCGTCGTTGCCAGTCCTCTGTAGGAACCCTCTTTATATTAAAAAATTTAAAATGATAATAATTCTCTTTTAAGTTAAAGTTAAAGGCAATAGCTTGAAAGTTACGTAGTCGATGTATCTCACCTGGTAACTTCAGCAACAAAACAAACACACTGCTTCCATGCCCAAAGTAACATTAAAACACTTTTATTGATTTCTCTCCACCGAGTTAAATTTACCCGTCCTAACTTAATTAATCTCTTTTAATTGTCTTTGATTCTTCTTTGTTAGGTATCTTCGTCATAACTGAATTTAGTGATTATAGAACATAAGTATCTCTTTTTTTTTGCTATATTAATATACCACTTAATTCAATTCGGGTGATAACGATCTTAATATCCCGTCTAGGTAATCATAGCCAACGTTAGAGCTAGATTAAAACGCTTTTTGTTTAGAAAAGAATCAAATTAATATCATTGTACAAGCTTGAAGTTTTTGTGTGTATAACGAATGTCTGCGCGAGGATATAATTAAATTCTTTAACAAATTAAAGTAACGCTGTATGCATTACTTGATGAATCACGTCAAAGAACTTTGTCCAACATTTGTAGGTCGCGACTTAGTCTTGACAATGAATATGTTTAACAAACAGACGAACGAGACTAATTTATTATGCAAACATTGTGGAAATAATCTAATTACGTACAAGTTATTGCTCGTCTTCTATTTGTATGCGAGCTTTATTGAAAGTTGAACGCACTTTGAGCTGAACCAATTTCTATCGCAACATCGTACGTTGAAAACTCATATTCGCTCTGAAATGTTCCTGACTAGAAATTCATATTGGTTCTCGATATGAGAACACTCACGTGTACAGAATAAAGCATACACTAGAATAATATAGAAAGTTGAATTTCATTATAGCTAGCCAATGATATTGTATGTTCAAATTTTTAACATACAATATCATTATAGCTAGCAGTCTTTCCTGATTGTTAGATAGAATTTCCATGTATGGATCCAAGGTACGGACGATCAGCTACTGGCCGGTAAGTGGTTACCACCAACGAATACAACTTAAACTATTGGTTAACAAAATAAATTTGTAGATACTCTTTGGCATCATTTCAAAAAACGTATTCAAGTACAGTTTAGAAAAAGTTGTGAAATGAATAAACTTGAATAATATAAATACAATTCGTCTTGTATGAATGCTGTTTGCAGTGCACAGACAATCACAGCCGCGCACCGCGGTCAGACACAGGCTAGCCACAGCTTATTAACTTGTAAATATTATTCATAAGAATACCAACGTTCTTGCACTCACTTTGAGAATCAAATACTCAGATTATTATTATGCTGCAAGAGGATATGCTACAATTTTGCCTTTTGACTCTCAAAGCTTATGTTAGTCATAAGTCATTTGAATCTTCTTCACAGAGCCACACGGCACACGCCCTCGTTCTGCATCTCAAATATTACTTGAACACTTTGTGTTTTATTTATTCATGACATAAATTATTATGTATCTATAATAAATATTAATCTACAAATATTTATGTTGTTTTGCTCACAAAAATAACATTACTATAACTTAAACATAATGTTTTATAGTGGTTAAAATCGCATTGTTTGCTAAACTGTAATACTATTCTTTGTGTAGCTGCAACAGACAAACAGTTACCAAAACGGTTCTTTTTTACTTTGTACGTACTCGTAGTATAACAAATAACAAACAGAAAATAAAATTAAACGTCTCTGTTTACTTAAATGACAGGACGAGCCGCAATGAGTTACAGTTTAAAATAAACTCTCCGGCAGCGGTGCAGCGGTGCAGCGGTGCAGCGGTGCAGCGGTGTGTCGTGTGTCGTGTGTCGTACCGGACGTGTCCGGTCCTGTTATGTGTCCTTATGTCGGTGTCCGTGTGTCTGTTTCTATTTGTCTGTGTTCTCACGAGAGCGTGTCAATGCTAGGATCAGCGTGTATGACATTTGTAACAACAGTTTGTGAATTACGGTAGACAATTCTTTGGTAATTAAAAGAGGATTGTTTTTCATTTTTCTGTGAATTAATTCAGATGAATGATGATTAATTATTTTGTGACATTGATGAGCTTTTGAGTACGCTTCATATAACACGAGGGTGAGTTTAATGGACATTTCGTTGTTTTTTTATGTGATTTATGTGCTTTCTTGTAATAAAATAATTTTGCTATCTGTTTAACTTTCTATATACATACCTAACTATTAAATAATAAATATAAATAGCTTTTGAGAGCTTGACAAAAGTTATAGGGAAGAAAATGCAGAAAGATATATAAACGTTCAGTCGAATTCAGACCACGACAAGCCATTAACTATAATTTTGACAAATAGCATTTTACGTCAAATAAAACATATTTTAGCAAATTTGAAACAAGTACTTAAAAGCAATTTTATTATTCTAGCCACGTAACAAACAGTCGACAAATGAAATAATCCCAGTAGGGTAGGTAGTATAAAGGGATGAACGAACAAACAAGTCAATATCAGGAAGGCCACACGTCGCGTCGCCGCGAGCGAAGATAACCTATTAACAACTATCTTTATTCACATCCACGTCGTTAAATATATATCTAGTACATTTTATGTTGTTCTATCGCGATGTGCACGAGCGAGCTTTAAGTGCAGCCCACAGAAGGTACGGAGACAAACTGACATAACTTTGTTTCTATCCTTTTCAAACTGAGGGTTTTTATACGCTCTCATTTATTTTTTTCTGTAAAAAAGACACCCACAAGAACAAGCCCAATGTCGCGGCGGAATTTGCAAACAGCAATTAGCAGACATAAAGTATTAGGTACTTACACACACTCAAATCAATATCTATAAATCACGCAAATATTTGTCTCGTGAAGCGAACCCACGGTCACGGTGCTGTACATTTTTTTTAAAGTTTGGTTTGTCGTTCGGTTAAAAGGAAGCTCTTTTTCAATGATGTACCAAATGGGAGCACCTGCACCGGTGGACTTGCGAGCGGCGCGGGCGCTTGACAGGTATCATTACGATGCATAGCTAGTGAGCTGCTACATGCAGCTCGCGTAGCTCGAATATCACTTTGCTGTCGATGTGGCCTACGAGCTAGATTGGCAATAATTATAACATGGAACCTAAAGTATATAGCAAAATATAAGTGTGATACACGTCTGTCTATACCTTAGTGGAAAAAGCGTGATGTCGAAATTAGAACATTAAAATAAAATGGTGGTTGACTTTCTCGTAAGTAAGACAAAGTAGAGCCTTAACTAGGTATTAAACTTTAGACTTTATACTTTAGAATGCTAAGCCGCTTCTGCATCACTAATTCTAACGCTTTTACTATGTTCTTATCATGTTTGAATTATGTATGTATTGTGTTTGTGTGAACTTTGTAATGTGAGCGGATTGTGAAGTGTTTGTATATAGTTAGTTCACTTGTCAACACTGTTTGATCGTGTGGAATAACATCAACATAACGCGTTTAATCACCGAAGGCGTGAGCAGAAGTCTAAGTGTACATACCCACATCTTGCCATTTGAAATCCCCTCATCGTTTGGCGCGAATTTTGGCGTCCTCACCGTCGCCCCGTCGCCCCCGCCCGCTTCAAACAACGATTACTCGTAAATACCGTTATGCCATGATAAAATCATTGTTATTCGAAAAATAATGTATCAATTTCAAAATAAATCGTAGATATTTAATATAAATTAAAATGCCCTTCTTTTGATACTAAACAGCTTCATTATTTATAATCAATTTTTAAAAATCCACACACGGCGATATTTATGTGCGTGCGCTGGGCTTTCACGACGCTCTCGCCACCGCTCGCTATTTTTGATGATTATTTGATATTTTTGTATGACGACTATATAAAATTGTGAAACTAGATAATATTTAATATATAATATAAGTGTAATTTTCACAATTTTTAAAAATACTTTAATTATAAAAATAAGTATTTCATAATATGACAAAATTGTGACGTACGTAATTTGAAAAAAATCCCATTGCGGCCGCCGGCCAAGAGTGAGGTTATATACTTTTGTGTTTTATAACATTTAGTACGTAAATTCACGTGTAATGTGTTATATTTTTTTTTTTTTTGTATTTATTTAATATTTCAAACAGCTTAAATTATTACATATTATGTACATTATTAGATTACCTAACACATGTAAACTAATTAAAATAACATTTCTAATACAATAATCAAAATTAATAATAGCATAATAGATATAGAAGACATAGATAACTATAACGGTTCTCACTTGACAACGAAACATTGACAATCGTCTGAGACAACAATATCCACGCGCTAGTGAGATATCTACTTTGTTATGTACATAATTTAATATTGTAATACATTTAACAAATTGGTTATCCGTTACCAAGAGTAACAAACAGCAGAGCGTGTTTACTCTCCTGCTAACGTGTAAGTTGTGACAGCTCGCAGCTCAATATAAGACAAATATCTAAAACAATTACGTGCCCAGATATAAGTGTGAGGCGGTAACAATGAGGCACCTCACCGCCTCATCGCCTCGCCGCGGGAGCGAGGTGAGGACGGGAAAACGGCACAAAACAAACATTCACACGGCTCGAGACCTTCCCTATCTTCCCTCCCTCCCCCTCCGTGACCTCACATCCGTTCCGTGGAATCTGGCCACAGAATTACACACACTCCATTAAGGGACGTCTTACCCTTGAAGCTTTTATAAGACACGATGTTAAGGCTTATTACTGAGGCGTGTTAATGGGATGTCGCCTTCATTCTGTGAACATAAAACAACAATACAATTATATTTCTTTTTTCCTCCCCTTTACGGTAAGCTTAAATTTGGAGGGCAAAATATTCTTTCATGTTGACAGATTATATCGTTCGAAAAGCGACCCAAAAATGAGTATTGAGTATAGTAGAGCTTAACTCACCACACTATCATTGGCAGCTTTATGTCACTCGTAGGGCTGAAGCACTAAGAAGATCCATTTGAACTGAAATCCTATTCTAATATTGTAACAAGGAAAGATTTGTATTTCTGTATGTAACGAATAATCTTAAATACAACCGATTTCAAAAATTCTTTTGCCGTTAGAAAGTTACATTATCACCGAGCAACATATGCTATATAACACCACGCTACGGCCAATAGGAGCTGAGCAGTGACCAAATATAGAACGACGGGAGCTTCTTAATATATTTCAACATAGAAACATAGACACAACATAGAACATTTCATTTCATAATAGATTTATTCCTGCACAAAATGGTACAAGAATGGACCTTAGGGTGATGTAGTGACATTGATGACAGATATACAATGGTAACTATAAAGATAAACCATACATAAATATAGGTACTATATCGAAATGTTATCAATCTTTATCGCTATCGTGACGATGTCGTATCGTATAATACGAAGTTCTCATCACGGCGGGGACAAGGGTGGAATGCAAGCATATTATAAACCCATTACCGAGAGACCGTCGCGTCGCGTCGCCACAATTGAGTGAAAAATGCGAGCGTGATGATAGCAAGCCTTTGTACACCTGTACTTGTATATATTATATATCAACGTACTTATGTACAGACGTCTCAGTTTGACGAACAATCACAATTGAAGTAACATTTAAAATGTATTAAGGTAAGACATTTGATTGAATTGATTTTGGTTGTTGGATGAGTAATTGAAAAATGAAATCTCGATTATTAGTCTATGTTACAAAGTAACTCATATGAAAGTGTTAAGTTAAGCTCTCTCTCTCTCTCGCACAGAAGTCTCACCTACAGCCGGTGCACCACCGAACGGGCTATTTGAACAGTAGTTTTTCTCCTCAATTTTTTTTACACTTTTATTTATAAAACAGAGGGGAAGAGGAATGCGACATATTTTTTCGCAATCTCACGTCATAACTACTTACTATGTGACGAGAATGACATTGGTTAATTGGCAATGATTTGTCATTGATGTAAACTAAGACTTAAGTGTATTCGTGTAAGTAATAGCTAAATAATAACAAAACTAAATAATTGAACATATCAATTTACTAAAGTAACGCGACGACACTTCCTCATAAACTTAATTAAGATAATTGAGCTTGTATGAAAGTAACCGACGAACAAACACACCTCCATTATGTTTGAGTGATAGTTCCTGTAGCTGTATACTTGTACATGTTTCTTATAATAAATACCATTAGATATCGAATTCATCAAAGAGTATAAAGGTATGTAAGCGTAGTATTTTTTATCGCGACAGTAGTAAACATGTGTCTTTCCAGCCTGAAAGTACGCAGTTAGCGTAGCATAAGGACGTCTGCAAATCCAGAGGCAACACAAGGAGTTCCCCGCTTCAAACATCTTCTCTCCCCAATTAGGACACCACTTCTCCCCAGCAGGAACACAACAGTAGTGTTATGAAGGTTGTGTTCTGTCTTCTGTGTTCTGTCTTCTGTAGGTGGAGGTACTTCCCCAGGCGGGTGGTTCACTTTGAGCGGGAGTTACCCGTTGTGCCCAATCTCCCGAACATAAACGTAGTCTACAGAAGAAATACACTAAAATGTGAAATGTATTTGTTATTCTTTCAGGTTGTACAATGACATGATAGACATGAAAGTATTTCAACAAAATAGTACACGAATAGCAAAGAGAAACTAAACCATAGCTTACAATAAATTGAGTCTGTTCTAATAAAAATATCTATATTACAAACATAAATTGTGTTGAACGGATGACATCTTTCTTTTATTTAGGGTATTCTAATTTATTTCTATAATAATGTTATCTGCACACATTTAACCTTTCGACCGCCACGTCAAATCGGTATCGCCGTGCCTTGAGCGCCAAGCTTTTAAAATACAGTACATTTTTGACGTGTCATGCCGTCATTGGCGTGGTGAGCACATTTTAATTTTAAAGGGTTAATATACTAGAGTCGCACGGGGCTTCGCTCCCGGTCGTTCTTTATTTGGCCACTGCTCAGCTCCTATTGACCGTAGCGTGATGTTACATAGCCTCTTTAACCTTTGTCGATAAATGTGCTATCCAACACTAAAAGAATTTTTCTAAACGGACCAGTGACCTCTTCAGTTTTATAATATTACTATAGATGTTAGTTTATCGCATCTTTATATCTCAAGAATTACATGTCTAACTTAAAACTTTGGTACTTTCGTTGTTTGAAAACTGCAAACTATGGTAACTTTATTTTCGAACTTAACGGGGTTTTGTCACTACATTTACAACTATTATAGCGGCTCACCCGTCTTGGGCCCTAACGTACCCTATCCTGAATGCCCTAGGAATAGGATATTATGCCTAAGAAGTGTGTCACATGACGCGTCCAGCGTGTTCATATATGATAACGATAACTGTCTGTAGAACCGTTCGTCGGTCGTCGGCGTAACGGAGTGGAAATTGGGGCCAAAGTGAATGTCGCCGTAACGATCATTAATCATGTTTTTATTGTAACAGTTTAGATGTGAACCTAGCAGGATTATGTGTCTTTGATTAGTGCAGAGGTGTCACGTACGGGGTTGATTAAGTTGTGATAAATTATATTTGTTGTTATTAATAACTATTATATGCGGGAAAATGCGTCTCACATAAAACAAGTTACGAAGTTTCGTGTGGAAATTCAGATTAACGGATACACATATAATATATTAAGTATTTAAACGGGAAAACATTTGGTAACAACATCCAAAACACTGGAGTTTGATGCTATGGTGAGCTCTACGTATGACATTTCAAGTAGGTAAGCTCTTTGTAACCTCCCCTCCCTCCTCAGCAAAACTGAACAAAGTGTAACTTTTCCGTGCCATTTCATTATGAATGTACCTAAAGGGGTATTTTGCTTGTAACAAAGCCTTGTCGACGAGGCAAACGAGCAAGATGGTAAGTGACCTCCGATACATTTAATTAATTTCCATAAAATCATATGTTTGTGATTGAAAAAGGTCTAAATAGCTCAACACATTACTATTCTGGATTCAATTGTATCTTCAGCAAGTTGCTGTCAGTTTCGTAAACTATGTACGTTTAAAAACAGTATATTTCACACGCGGTGAAGACAATATAAGAATAGTTGAACTCGTTCCTCGCCGAGCTCCGTTCTGTAGCCTCGGGGGAAGTGCAGGACATTTATTTTACTTAGCGTCGTGCACCGCGACCGACCGCGGCGCTCGTGTCGCCCCGTGAGGCGGGACGACTCGTTTGCTTCTATACCAAGTACAAACTGAAGGTAATTCATCACTCGGGCATAAGTTTACTTTATGCAGAAGCTTTGAATATTGTAACTATGTTTATGTTTACATAATATATACATTACATAATGTTATTACGAGCCGGTTCAATGTTGGGAGTACTTTTGCGTTTGCAGAAATATTAAAAACTTGATAGTAACAGTAAATTTTTGTCTTCAGTTTTCGCATTAAATGATAAATTTTGAATGAAAAATTTATTCTTACTTAGTAAAGTAATGTGGGTTTCAATAAAAGATTATATTTAACAACTCTACAAACAACAAGCAACTACATACATAAAGAGTAATTTCTTTCTAATATCTCTTTTATAAAGCAATTAGTAGAATGCTCCCTCACTTAGTTCTATATAACTGTGACAAATGTTGACACATGGCTCAGTAATTCCCTAGAATAGTGCTAGATTAAGTGTATTCGTGGCTTATGACGTAATAAGCCGTGCTAAAGCGGCGCTAAGTGCCCACAATTACGACTAATCGGTACTATAGTGTAGTGCACTGCGGGTTAACGCTACCGCCGAATATAACTCACACACTACCAAATGTTACTGTAATGTCGTAGAGGGTTTTAGGTCAAGAATCTGTTTCTTTACAAATTTGCAAGTATTTTTAAAAAAACGGAGACTAGTTATTTCACTATAGATATTAATTATATAATAGGGGAGTTCTGCTGACGATTCTGCAGTGCCTTAAGCGGAGTAAATACGAAAATCTTGGTGAGACTAACATCTTTGAGCGGTTAGAGGTCGAAACTCTTAGACGGTTGGGGCGACCAGGTGCCCACAAAACTTAATGTGTGTGTAAATTTGTAAACGTGTTACTGAGTCATCGCACACTCCCAAGACAATCCTGAGGCAACGCATGAAGCACTTCACACGCGGCAGCTATAATGTAAATATGTATAATTATTATAGCACGATACATCTCATTACATTGTTCCATATAAATCGTTAGGAGACCACACACGACACCTGTCATGTATATTTTTACATTTATATTCGAGAATATCGAGACGCAAACAAATATAATGAAGGGAAAGATATACTTTACCTGTTGTGTGTGTGATACTACATATAAGATAATTTAAAACTATACATCCCGGAATACATTATAGCTGCCGGGAGTGCTTTACCCTTGCTAACAAAGCAACGTGGTTATGGGTAAAGTCTTTTTCTCAGGAATTAGACCTTCATCAGATATTTTATTTAAAGGAAATTTTCTTGACCTTTTCGTTACATTACATTACAGATCTGCGTGATTTTTGCGTATGTGTTGTTAGCTGGAGACTCCGTAACGTGTAACGCGTAATATATTGCAATAATTTTTCTCGTGGATCTTCTGGAAGAAATCTATTTATTAAGTATATAAATATATTTGAGCGAAGTGGATGGAGTGTTCATTGCGCGTCGAATCTAAATTGGCTTCACAAATAAAATGAGTGCGATATAAGCGGCGCGGCCGCGGCGTGCCATAATAAACACCTGGCACGTTCTCAACCGTGTCACGTACTTATATATTATGGACAAACAAACTGGAGAATTGACATAATAATCATTGAAAATTATGTTATTAGCGACGGTGACTCTGGTAACAAATATTTTCTTTATTAAAAACAGATTGTAAAATAAAGATAGAATGGCGGATGTTAGTCGGAATTATGATGTGTAAACTGAATTTGTGAAATTAAAAAGTATTGAAAATTTGCTTTGATCTCTGAGACCAAGGTAATGAGAACTAAATACTGGTTGTTTGTGAATATTGGACACCGGAAATCGTTACGTTAATGTTTATATACAATAGCATAATGAACGTTATAAAATATAATAATAGCAGATTGTATGGTACAGTACAATCATATTGTAAGACTAGGAGTCACGCGGGGCTTCGCTCCCGTCGTTTTTATTTGGCCACTGCTCAGCTCCTATTGGCTGTAGCGTGATTATACAACCTATAAACTTCCTCGATAAATAAGATATCCAAAACTAAAACAATTATACACAACAAAAAAAAAACTCTTCCGTTTTATATTATTAGTACATAATAAGCACTGTTACTATTATTATCCGAAAATATATATTTTATGTAATATCACGATGGTGGCAAACAAGCTTACAGTTCGTCTAATGGTAAGCAGTTACCGTAGCTTATATGTAGACACCTGTCACACTAATAATCTAACGTGGACGTCCCTTTAAAACTCCTTTCCTCCCCATTGAAATATTACTATAAATAAATTGAAATTGAATGAGTTCTGGACACCACTACTCACAGCAGGAATGTTGTAATGGTCTTTTGTAAGGCGGAGGTATCTTCCGAGGCGGGCGGCTCAGTTTGAGCGGGGGTTACGCACTGTACCTTACGTCTCAAAAATATGTTTTTGTGTCCTTCTTTCACGTTGCAATAGAACCATGAATCAACATAAGTTTTTGCATAGAAATAGTTTGGAGCAGGAAAATGGAAGGCTATAATTTACCGAAGGGTTCCGTTGGTAGAAGATATTTCTTTATAGTTATAGTTTACTTGTTGTGCCCAGAGGAGCAGTAACTAATATATTGATGAGATCGTACTTAACTTGAAATCTTACCTCTGCCCACGCAGTTAAATTTAGTAATTTGATCTTGTAAATAATTCTATAAATAACTTGTTTGTTGTTTGGTACCAGTGAGCTTCCCTGTGGCACTCCATTACAGGTTAATTAAAAACATATTGTGAGTTTATACAACGTTATTCTTTGTTCATACTAAAACTGAAACACCCATACGTCTTTTTATTCGAAGAAATAGAAAAAAGAAATTAAAAAGAATTAATTCTCACGAAGTTATAAGCATTTTTGATGCCTATTGCTGCCGCTCCCCGGCCGAATATTGCCGAATATCAGTAGTTTATGGACCTATTTAGTACTTATTTATATATTGCAGCGAGTATACGATATACGGTGCATCACAAGGCGTTAGGCGGCCATTGACATACTTCAAACAACGGTGTCCAGCTTACAAACATTTAATATATTTTTGTCAAAAAATATGTATATATTAATATGTATAATAGGTATAAGAATAATTAATTTATTAACTGCTACTGATGTTAAACAAAATACTTTGAGGTTTTGCATTATGTAGGAATAAGACTGTATACGTGGAGCTTCCTACAATGTAGATAATCAACAGTTCAACTTAAACAATAATAATTATATCTTTAAGGGTGTGGCCACTAATGGTATGGTACAATTTTAAAATTATGTTACTAGCATTAAGTTTTATACAGAAGCTATCGACTGGGATACAGATATTAAGTACCTATTTGACAAAAAATATTAAGAATTTTGTTAGTGTGTTTCTGTGTGGTCTCTATATTATTATCTATATTTTTGTTTCATGTGTTTGTTAATATTATATTTGTTCCGGACTGTACACAGTTGAATGAGTGTGAAGTGTGTTTCGTACATCTCAAGTAGCTGCTGTGAGCTGTGCTGGTATTTTATTACACAGATCTGGTTGCTGGATGTGGATCACAGTGTCGGATACAAGTTCAATCTACTGAGCACATAAAATGTCTGATAAACAGATAAAAAACACGTTTATTTTTACGTCACGATTTACGTTTACACAACGTTTTACGACTTACGTTTAAAACTCAGTTTAAGAGCGCAAATCTAATAGTTCCTTTTTCCTTTTCACAGCCGAAATCGAATGTACATTGTACGTACTCAAGGTTGTATATATACATAATCTTAGCTCAGCTTCTAAAGGTCGCGTGAAATACAATCATTGTGAAAAGGAAGGCAGAATAAGAGGTTTTTACGACATACATTATGTATTTATTAAATAGATGTTTAGATTGGAAGGGAAAACGCCGAATGGAAAACAGAAAAAAAGCGAAGTAGCCATCCATACGGTGCGCCGCGTAGACTACACCTAAGTAGAGATGAGATGAGAGAAGACGTGATTGTGTTCTAAATAATAAAGTCGGTACGTATAGATGAACCACCTGAAACTGATTAGGTTTTAGTTTATTTCGATAAATTGAAATTTTATTCAATTTTATAGGTCGGTTAAAATTATTTTTATTTAAATCTAAAATATATTCTTAAATTGTGTTATTAATTTTTGACGCACTAAGAACATGACATGTCTACATCTAACTGTACGAGTATAATATAATAGAATTGTCTTAGAAGAGTCGAGCGGGCAAGTGTTCCCCTTGATTAAGACCTGTAGCTTCCAAGAATAATGTATAGGATAATACATCACCACTGTATTAATTGATTCCTGATCAATCAACTAAAGCTTACAGCTCGAATCGATTAGAAAAGTCGCAGACAAGCAACTTTGTGTTGTCAGCTTTTAAATGCGCTCTGGATAGGGAAAAAGTATAGATTAACATCCATACTTATATATTATATATTCAGGACGACATAATAAATTTCAATAAGCTTTTATGACAGTTACAATTGATAATTAGAAGGAAAAGTATTAACTGATTTATTTTACGGAGTAAGTATAAATACTACGATAAACTTTAGATCTTTTGAATCTTCAGTTTACGTACCTGCATACATACGACAATTTGATGTTTCAGATGAAAATTTCATAGATCCGAATCAATCTATAATCTAAAATCTTTATCGTGTTTGTAAAACATTTGTACCTAAATCTATTTCAATGACACCCGCCCACTCAGAACTACGGATTTAAATCGTAAGCAACGAAACAGTCGCTCGTGTGAAACGTATGTAAGGGCAGGACGGCGCTTCAAGGATATGGGGGTCACCGATAAGGATTCAATTAAGGTCCCCTTGGAGCCTGTGTCCTTGCGCTAGAGTATGCAACCTCTCCCCCCTCCCTCTACAACGACGGAGATGGAATTCAAATGAATGCGAACTGACACAGATTGATTAAAATATTCACAAATCATTGGTTCAGATGGCTGAGGCCGCGCGGCGCCCGACCGACCGGTGCAACTAATAAATTGTATTAAGTTCGTAATTGTGAGGCCACTTGTTCAGATGGAGCTTGACAGACGTGACTCAGGGAATGTGGGAGCTATGGGTCTGTATCCGATCGGTATAGTAAGTGCTTTAGACGCTTACTATTGTGTGTTTACTGTGTACTGGGTAGGTGCCTAGGGAGGTAGTGAGCCATGTTAGACAAACCAATTGAATTCAGGGTGTGCTTATAAACGAATAATGAAAAATTTCTTAAGTCATTATTTCATTAACAAGCACTATTCTTTTCATCATTTCATATTTGACCTACTTATATTTTATTCCTAACAAATTCCGAAGCTCTGGATGAAATTTCGGACCTACAGTAAGTCGACATAATATAATTCTGATAGATTTGGATAAAAATTAAATGCATTTTCTTTTTATAAATTTAGTTTTTCAAATACCAACGCAACGCCGCGCCGCGCCGGCACCATGGCGCAAGCTTTGTGTCGCAAGTACATCCGGGCTCAAAATAAATATCTTAGAGCTTACACATATATTTTTCGCATGTGGAATACAACCCACGTCACTCGGGATGGCGGTGTGTGGCTAGGCGACCTTAACAGCCAAGTTTTAAGTAAGGCTCCTAGGTTCAGAACAACAATTTATAGATATGTACAAAAATTGTTTGCACTCTCTAGGAACAGAACTAACAAATCTATCGTAACGAACTAGACGTGCAGACATAAAGTTTAATAGGTAGTTATTATGATCATTATGTTTAGTACGTCTCTGAAACACTCGGCAATATGTTTCCATGGTTTAGTACATACTTCAGACAATCCACGAGTTTTTATTGACCGATGGAGTAAAAATAGACTTTATCTCGCACTCTACACAGTGCATAAACTGTTTCAATTACATTTGCAATTTAAAGAAGCGAAATCGTTGAATTTATAAACTAAAATATTTGCGTTCTGGTCCAGACTCAATCCTCCTCTTACACAATCTCTGTTTTAAATCTGAGGATCTCCTTGGTAACGAAGAGGACTCGGTAAAATGGGTTACTAAAAACAAAGCAAAGCTAATGTTTAAATAATAATATACCCTGAGGTAACTATTCTGTGCCTGAGGTCTTACTTGCAATTTCGACATTCGACTTGTTACATTTTTATATCATTGTCGAATGATTGAAAATGATAGCAACCATATTTATATTCTCAAAGATTTGACAGCGAAACCGATTAATTTGCATTTCGAGATTCAAATCGCATTATGACAGTTTTTATATAGGTCATAGACAGTTAAATTTGATAGTGAAATCAGATTGTGTTCTATATAACTAACCTGTTTATTTATAAAGTAGATTATATCTACCGTGTTGCTATGATCAGGTTGTTTAGTGGTGCGCCAGGTGACGTTCTATATTGTTTCGTGGAAGGTAAGCTCTAAGTGCGTGCTTACTCTCACTTTATAAGGATTTCCACAATTTTCCTGTTTATTTCGTTTCGTGTGCCATTATTTGATACAATATAAAACTGGTTTATATTCCGTTGAGTTGCCGACGAAAGTATTTTTGTTATAAATCAATTGAACCTACCTACACGTGTCATGTTCCGAATTGATTCAGTAAATAAATTTAGAGACGAATTTCTTTCGGGTCCTTCCAGTTATTTCCACCAACAAAAACCGTGTGTACCCTATATAAATTCATTAACTGATTGTCAACTTTTAGACATCTGAAGCATCGAATAATCAGCTCTATAATAATAATATCATTCAGAAGAGTCATATTTACTCACCAGTGAGTCTAAGGAAGTTCTGAAGACCAACAATCAGCCAGAACTTGGTAACGCATCTGTGACTCCCATTTTGTTGCGGATGTCCATGGGTAGCGGATCACTGAACATCAACTAACCTGCTTGCTCGTTTGACCCTCTATTTGTGTGAGAGATCCCACTCACTCAGTACGTTTCAATAAATGTTTGCTGAAGCAAATTACAGTTGCCATGTTGATACAGTATTATGAAACCTCTATTATAAACTTGAACAAATGTAATAATGTTCTGTTTAAACCTCGTGTCATTGACCGCCGTCTCCACCCCCCCTCCCCCTCCCCCCGGTCTCATCTCGTCACACCAAGTAATACGTACTTTTATATACTACAAGTTTGTCTCTTACAATATGTCTGGATCATATCGCTAAATTGAAAGTTCAATGTTTTGTACCAACATAATATATATTCTTTACAAATTGTATTGGAAGTTACTGACAAGTTATATTATATACTAGCTTTTGCCCGCGACTTCGTCCGCGTAGATTTCGATATTACATAGGTCTTTGTTTTAAGTGCAATTCATTAATTCCACAACACCCCACTACAGGAGTTGAATTTCATTTTACGTCATTAAAGATAACATTTATATAATCAGCGTCCCTGAAAACCTCGAAAATGACATCCATATCAATTTCTAATAATTTTCACAACTATTTCATCCCCTTATTTCATGGGACCAAACATAGCTGGCGAAATTTGGGTGCGAAACACCTCTGCAAAGGGGTAGCCTTCGGAAAAAAGGCGTGATGCTATGTATGTATTTCATTCCCTATCAAAAATATAAAAAACAACATTTTAAGTTCCTAACCCCAATACTAATTTGCAAAACGTTAAATTCAAAACATCAGGGATCAGCACATCAACATGAGGGTATTTTTTATTTTGATAGTAGTACCCCAAAACAAATTATCAAATCTATAAGTTAAAAAACAAAAAGTTTAATACAATCGTTTTTATCCCTTTTCACCCCCTTAGGGGTTGAATTTAAAAAAAACCCTTTCTTAGTACACCTCTAGACATTAGGACAAACACACCCTCCAAATTTCAAGTCGCTACGACCAGCGGTTTAGGTTGTGCGTTGTCTATCAGTCAGTCAGTCAGTCAGTCAGGACAAAACCTTTTATAATATGTATGGATGGATTATATTATGTGAGAAATAATGCAGATAGAATTCATTTCTTTAGAATGACACAGACAGGACAGATATAATAATAATATTTTATTTCAAACCACAGTTACTTATATCTTCAGACAAAAGTAAACACTTACCATAACTTAATTCTTGATAAATATAAAGTTAGAAATCATAAGATAATATTATGTAATTATATAGGTACAAAAAATACGTGATCTAAGTCTGTTGTATTAAATGCTATTTTAGTAACTAACTAAGGCGTAGATAAGATGTGAATGCACTCGTCATCACTCGTGTAGCAGGTAGGTATGTAGTATGTTTCTGCCTAATTAAATGAAGCTTCGCGCTTGCGAATAAACGTTACATTGCAGATTTCTGTTGTTATCAACCTCGAATTGAGTTGTATATAATAACTGACTGTCACCGTGGCGCAGTGGTTAAGGTGGTCGCCTCGCCACTACATCGCCGTGCTGGGTGACGTGGGCGTGGGTTCGATTCCCACACGAGACAAATATTTGTGTGATTCATAGATATTTGTTTCTAGTCTGGGTGTACTTTGTGTCCGTTAGTTTCATGATTGTAAAGCTCCCCAGGACACAGGGCTTGTTCCCTAGTGCGGGCGTTGTCTTTAAAAAAAAAAAAAAAGAAATACTAATATTTCTGTAAACTGATAAGACTAAAAGCAGTCACAATGTAAGTGTAACGCTCGCACTCCTAGACGAATCCAAGTAACGTACTAGTTAATCTGTTTTGGCGTAAGTATAAACATTTATTAATAACACAAGATAAATATTTTCCAATCCGATAATGCCAAAAACACTGGGTACTCATGAAACAAACATAAAGCGAGTTATAATTACTTCAAATTAAGTAGATCCTGAAGATTCTCTCGCTCTACAAAAGCTTGTACAGTACAGTGTACAGTAACCCTCCAATATTAACTTCAAACAAGTTTAATGTAAAATAAATAGCGTTACATTAGCCGAACTCTCTCAACCTTATAATGACGTTATTTCGTACGGCTTACAAATTGCACCGGGAGAGTGTACCAACCGTAACAGGTGGTACCAACCTTGTAACAGAAATAAACTTCTTAAATCCATAATATGTTTATGTGGAGGCAGGTACCTACACCGTTTTGTAAGAAGTTATGTATCATGTTGTGGTACACTGCGAGCATATAATCTGTATAAAAGCAATACAGCAAACTGACAGATATAAAACTAAGTGAAAGGAAGTCTCCAGAACTTAATATGGAAAAGGGGCAATCGGTGAGTTGGCAGAAATGGGGGATTATGTCTCATACATGCACTGGTCATTAGGCTCAATTAAATTTAATATTAATTAATTATTAGGCTCAGAGGTTTATAGATCGTGTACCGAAATCAGGAATTAAAATCTTTTGAAAGAAGACAATGAAACTTAATTATTATAAAACAAAATGTTATCACACCTCTACACTCCATGTACACAATCTCATTCCAAATAGTACTTCCAAACTCGCCAATGTGTTGCGACAAGTCGCACCGTGCGACATGTCGTATGTCGCATATAACTCCACTGATTGCACTCCGGACAGTCCGGACAGGACACACAGTCCCGTCAGCGTTACCCTGTCGAGTACATGCGTTTTATTTTAGTTTTCATACAACGATAATTGAATGGCGCGTCGAGTGAGCTGTCCATCGATGGATAGACTGATTGGATATGGACGATGAAGGGCAATTATACGAAATTGAATAGCGAGTGGTTCGATTCTTTCTCCATTAGTGGAATGAATCATACCTGTGGAGATAATTGAGATAAATATGACGATGATGATAATGGCTCTCTTCTCTTACAGTAATCGTGGAGTTATCTTTTCTTAAGGCAATAATAGATTTAGTTACCGATCGAATAACGATTCGATTAAATATTAGACAGGACTTATACAAAAACCTTCATAAAAGCAAATTGAAAGAACAGATTCTTGAAAAGTTTGTGTTTTATTGAAACTATCGGTTACCGGTACCGGTATATATACCGGTTAGAATAAGTTGCTCAAGTACTAATGGAGTGTCTTGTTGCTAATGTGGTGTAAGAGAATAGTTTGAAGCAAAGAAAAACCGTTTAAAATATTTGTTATTATAGGTGTAGCTTGTACCAACAATGAAACATACAATTGTAATACCTATAAGTATCTTGCACCAACGAACTTGTACAAAAATTACAAATACTTCAAACTCACAAAGTAACTCCTTTCATTTCATAAAGTTTGAAATTTTTAAAAGTTATATTTGTTTGAGCGTCTTTGAAGAAAGGTCTCGTCAAGGTCGAATTGTTAAATACACTTGGTAATGTAGGCCTAAGCCTCTGGATTCTCTTGTGTAATGTAGTATTTTAATGCCTGTTATAATCTATAATAATATATATAATTATACATATACTGTAACTCTTGCCCGCGACTTCGTCCGCGTAGAGTAATATTTACATAAATCTTTGTTTTAAGTGCAATTCTTGATTTTTCATGTTGATATTGTTGTATTCTTGTTTTTGAATGAATTTAATTTATATCAAAATAGATAACATTTCATACAATAGATAACACAAGGTTTTCAAGGACCTTGAAAAATGACATCCATAATATCAATTTCTAATAACTTTTACCCTTATTTAGACGTAGGTTATAGGTAAAAACCTATAGAATAACGACCATATAGTTTTTAAAGGCCTTTATCACAATTTCATCCCCATGGGGGTTGAATTATCAAAAACCAAACATCGGCTCAAAAGACCCTCCAAATTTCATCAATATACATCGAGTAGTTTTTGAGTAAAATGAATCTGACATACGAACGGACGATCATGACGAAACTATAAGGGTTTCGTTTTTGTCATCTTGGCTACGAAACCCTAAAAACAAGAGACAAATATAGATTTTCATTTCATCATCAACGATTCATTATGACCAGACAGATTTGATGCTTTTAGTTGTCCTAGACATGTATTATGCTGTAATGTTATTTTTTAACAATTCATAAAACATTAATATTACTTCAAATATTTGAAATTAGATAAATAATGTTAAACACAATTGCTATAATCATTCAGTATAAAATTAAAACAGCTTATTATATATAAAACGTAATTTGATCATAATAATTATTATTAAAAAGTTATGTATTTTCCTGTTACTCTACTTATCTGTGTTTCAAATAAGAAACACTGGCAAACAAATTAATTTACATTTTCCACACAAACTTACGTACGTATATCACAGGAATAAAATCTCGATTGTATTTTTTTCTTTATTCACAAATTATTATGTTATAAATACCAAAACAAATAAGTTGTTGCCAAATCTCCAGGAATTAATACAGGCGCGTGTTCTACCGATCATATGGGCATGAGGAGAACCAAATGTGAAACTCAATTCTATGGTACTGATGACTTAGATGGCTATTTAACGTTCACCCAAAGACTCAACGGGAGAAGGCCATGTTCTTTTTAATTACTTAAAACGCATTTCAAAAATTATATAAATGGATCGGACTGATTGATGAAACTGCCTCGGTGGCGCAGCGGGAAGTTTATAAGACTGCTGTGCAAGAGGTCCTGGGTTCGATTCCCGGGTCGGATGAAAATGGTATTTTGCTTTTCTATCATGAAATTCCAGTATTAAGATTTTCCCGGAGTTTGGTAAACAAATGTTCCCGGTTGATGATAGCTGGCAAAATGTGGGTGTGAAACACCTCTGCCTACCCCTTCGGGAAAAAAGGCCTGATGCTATGTTATGTTATATTATGTCGGACTGATTGAGTCGAACTTTTTCCGTGTACGGTATATTTTCTGATTCTTCAAAACACTTCCTCTTTATCAAATGTTATTTGAAGCTGTTTTATTAAATGAGGCCATTGTGTTTCAGCTGCTGATATCGTCATGAGCAATGTGGGGATGCCAAACTGTCGAATCATTTGCTAGCAATTTTTTCTTTCTTCTTCCCAGTGTAAATTTATGATGGCACTAAGATACACTTATCGTCATGTTGCATAAGATTATTAATGGAACCGTCATTGAGAAGGTTGTTCGCTAACATAGGAGCGCAGTTGACATTTTTCTTTCGAAGACAAATTGCTATTTGTCCACCTATTTAGGCCACCTGTTGTTTCTTTGATAAAGTAAACATATAAGGAGTGAATATGTTTCTTAAGGGTCGGCAACGCGCTCGTGATGCCCCTGGTGTTGCAGGCGCCCATAGGCTACGGTAACCGCTTCCCATCAGGCGGACCGTACGTCTGTTTGCCACCATCGTAGTATAAAAAAAAAATATAGTCTGGTCTTTTGCATGCCATACTCTTGGTACAACGTGATGTACTAACGCACCAATTATTGTAATACCAACTTTTGAACCATGTTCGAAGCAAGATATATTTAATTACATATTATTATGCTAAACTAAAATTTTCATCGCAGTCGGGGGACTTCCGCTCAGTGGAATACTTCCTTATCTAATAAGTCCCTCGATCTTGATTTTTATAGTATTTCGTATTCGTATTATATTGGAGTAATTTGATTTTGTGTATCCGCTGGTTAACAGCCAAATCTGTGCACGGGAACTAGCAAACTGAATTTAAATTGAGATGAATATAAATTGTGTCGAACAATACAGATATTTATTTAAAGAGTTAACATCGTTGTGATTGCTCTGCACTCGAACAACTCTCGTAATCCATACCAAATGCAGAACACACAACACCTTCCAACTACACGCGGGTGTGTTAAGTCCCCGAGGCAGCGGCCGCACTGTGTCAGACACAGTGTGTGTTGTGTCGGCGGTCGAGAACACAATCAGCTGTGAGCTCGGGGTGCAGTCGGGAGCGAACAGAATCATAATGTACAAAACTAATGAGACACGTTTACATTGTATTTAAGTGTACATCACGTCACGTCGAGTTTTTTGTTGTTTTAGTTTCAGATTATATACTAAAAGTAAGAATAAGTATATATTTGAAACACAAAAAATGTTTCTACAATATGTCCGACTTTGAAACCATCCAAAAGATGTACCCCAAATCGATTTCATTAGAAAGGCAGTAATGGAGAGATGGTTTTAGACCATTCCAATAAAAAAACAGTCACGGGGATGTCGGACCATGCTCTATGTAGGTTCCACAGAAATAGAGCGTATCTTCATAGCGCTTACGTCCCGCGGCCTTTGATTAAGAAGCGCAGAAGCACTCCCTCACACTAAAAAATATATATATATATATTATGGGTATACCCGATCACGTTCAAAATAATTGTCTTTGAAAGTATTCATTATTAAGCGTTATCTTTATGATTTGTTCATATTTTATGTGAAAATGTTCACTTAATCAAAAATCTTTCTTGCTGGCGGACTTGCGGGCGGTAAACACTAGTGTAATTAAAAAGAATAACTAAAGATATTGAACGATGCCACCATACCTAGTGAGTTGTTTAATTATTTTGACTGCATTGTTGTTTCTATTTTCATTCCAATAATATTAATTTCAGATATATTAATCCATTAAAATAATGTTGTTAATATTGCATTGTCAAATAAAATCGAAATGGACCAAGTATATAGATGGTCGATATGTTTAGTGTAGGCCACCTGGAGTCTGACCTAATATTATTATCATTATCATCAGCAACCCTTAAGTCCCAGTTATTATTATAACTAGTAAATATAAGTGAATGATTTTTTTTATTGCCAGAAGTGGCAGACGAGCAAGCGGCCCACCTCTTGGTAAGTGGTAAAAACTGATTTGTTTTAACTCTTTAAAAATAATTATAATGTATAATAATAATAATATATTCACTTGCTATGAGCGATACATCCATCCGATTCAATGAGCACCTTATAAGGTGAGGGGCAATGCTAGCTACGACGTAGCATACATCTACGTCGTAGCAACCGAGTTGTACTTCTGAGTTAGCTGTCATGTCTCACTGTTGATCACGTGTCTCTGTTTACTAGAAACATTAGCCTACTGTCAACTGACAAAGCTAACCAAACAGGTTGGCTCAGCGTTTTATTTTGAATTTATCTTCCATGCACACCATGGCACAGATAGATTATATTATTATTTTGAAATGAATTCTAACGATATCATGGGGATCAACCTCATTCTCTGTTCTGTGGTGGGAATGATGTGATATTTGTACACAGTCACACAGAAAAGATTTTTATCTGTATTTTATTATTATTTATCTTTGTATGTACTTAGTCTATTATAATTATATAATATACATCTGACTGTCACTGTGGCATAGGGTGTACTTGGTGCGAAAATATAAATTAAGAAAAAATATAGTAATATAATTACGTAGTTAACGGTTATACGAACAGCTACACAGATCGCAGTCGGTACTGTGTTAGTATCTAAATCACCTTTAACGCTTAACTTTCGCAATAACGATCTCATTAAAACAAGTCTGTAAATCTGTTTTTATGTTGATCCCTAACACCCCTCCTCCCCCCGCCTCCCCTCCCTTACCTTAGCTACCTCATGTTACTATTATATACATGCACACAATAATAATATGTTATTTAAAACAATTGTTAATGGCACTAGTTTCGAATATACAATAGAATTTTACCTATTATGTATTGTACTGTTTTGGTATGAATGATTTTAGCGGTCCAAGTGAATTGTGGTCCCAGTTGGCGGAAGCCTCACATAGCTGGTGAACTATGCGTGAGCTAGTTAAAATTTTTAACCAAGAAATTAAAAAAAGTTAACCGTGAATTATAAATGGCCGCGGCCGTTCTCGTCATAAATATTACATAACATTGAGAACTCATCATATTTTTATACTGTTTGACCCGCCCCGGACTTGCACGGACTTAACTCAACAAAACTCTAAGAGATGATTATGACTAGATATTTAATCATATTTTTGATGTGTTACTATATATTTTATTTCCTATTGCAACCCAGAAAATTAATTCATTACATTTAAGTGGACTATAATATTATAAAACTTGATTTTACTATTTTTGTAATATACTAAGTACACAACACATGATAGCATCAATATCAACTTCGAACCACCACGTGACCACCTCAGAATTACTAGGCTATTTACCCAAGAAGCTGCTGTCTACAAAAACCTCACTTTAAGAGCAAATTATTTTCGTTTAGGTTAGTGGATTCACCAAAATGTCAATGTTCTACACCTGATTCCAACCAAGAACAATCTGCCCGTCACATAGTCTGCGAGACTCCCGAGTGGCAAAACTCGGTGTTCGTAAGGGCCCTCGCTGTTATTACTGGCTCACACGAGTTAGAGTGTGGTGGGAATGAGGTTGGGAATCAGCTGAATATCCTAAACACTTCCTTATAGACAACTCTGAGGTACGTTCCCAAACAATTCCTTCGAGAGTTCACGGTACATTGGCATGCAGCACATAGCACTCGTCGAGATGGACCTTCTGTTCAATAGCCTTCAGTGGTCCTCGGGGAGGTCGTCGTGAGTGCAGCCAATCTTAGACTTTGAACATGTTTGTACTGCCGATGTCTCAGAATTATGTGCTGGGCTTCCAATACGAGCTGCTGGTGTTCGTTATTCATGCAACACGACTACAGTAGCCATATTAGCTTGATTATAGTAAGTAAACAATAACATCAGTGGTGTTCAAAGCTGAGCGAGAAATAACGGTTCTGGTAATAGGGAAGATTTACAACACAGTGAAAATGTTCTAGTCATTCCTGTCTATGCCAAGCTTGATTGGATGAAATCACACTAATGAATGAGACCGGCCATTGCACCTACTTGATTCCTATGTATTGAATACTTTAAATTATTGTAATTATCATTTCAATTAAAATATATACATATACTTATATATATTGACAATAATGATATTGAAATCGTCGTATCTAGTAAATACTAAATACGACATCGCGTCTGTGTCGTATGTAAGCAGATTGCAACCTTGTTGAGAGTAACAAAAGGGTGAATTATAAAGGTGAAATATATACATATACTTATATATATTGACAATAATGATATTGAAATCGTCGTATCTAGTAAATACTAAATACGACATCGCGTCTGTGTCGTATGTAAGCAGATTGCAACCTTGTTGAGAGTAACAAAAGGGTGAATTATAAAGGTGATAGCATTATAAAGGATCTAAGACATCCAAGTTCATGTGACCGCTTGTGTATTATTTAGAGGAGCTGAGGCGGTTTGTCGGTGGGTGTGCACAGTGCAGTGGTTGTCCGCATGCTACAAAATGCACGAGGGCACGATATAGTGCACTGTGGGCTTCGCTGGACAGTAATAGAGTGAACCCACCTTCAAACTAATTGTGGATCATTTTTTAAACACTTTAGAAGTCTTTTCTGTACGAATGTTTGTAATGGAATGTATCTTAATATTTTTTTTGTATTAAGTATTTTATTTTTAACAATTATTTTATATCAAAGGAAAAATAGGCTTTGCAAAACACTTCAACAAAACTTAAAAAAGTCACTTCATCAAATAGTCACTTTATCTAAACCTGTAACAACAACAGAACAAGTATTTCAAAGAAATAATTTTTCCTTTCGCACAAAGTTCTGCGAAAGACTCTTTATAATGTATGATACAACAAACAATAATTAGGTACAATATTCGAATGGACTGTAAAACTGTGGACCTAAACAAATATGAGTAGGTACTATAAATACGACAAACTTGTTGTTTGTCTTTAGTAACAAACGATGTCCACACACAGAGGCGAGCCCGTGACACCCTCGAGCTAGTCAAGTTACCTTATAGGTATCTATGCGGTGACCTCAGACGTCAACCCTTCCGTGAGTGATCTCCCTTATTTCTTTATTTTTCCTCAAGTATTCCTCAACGTCATTAAACGAAGGTCCCTGGCATACCGATGAGGAGCATACCCTCGTCACGTCACCCACAGAACATGTTGAACATAAAAAATTATCGACGCGATTATCCTGCCAGTTTATGTCGCACGTTATAGCGAGCTATTTATGAGTATGTGAGACGAGACCTTTGTTTTTGTGTTAAAGTTCAACAATGAGGCGGGGGGACATTATTGTCTAGTAATAACATAAGACATTATTAAGTATACCTATAAGTTATTGCACGGGAAATAAATGTTAGACTTCAAGTTATTTTATCTGTTTCAAGAACTCTATACATATTTATTTACACAGATTATTATTTTAAAGCCAGCTGAGCCGTCATACTTCATTGAATTAAAAGCTATTATTGTCATAAAAAACATTTTGATCAAAAGTCCAGCCCTTCTCGACGCTTCTCTTCGCTTAGAAACAAGTTTTAAGTCAACAATCCATTCACAATTTAGTTTAATAAATCCTTCCAATAAGACTCAAAGTTTAAAGTTCCTGTTTGTAATGAAAGTAACCGAAAACTAAATATCCGGTACGTTAATTACGTAAAGTTGTCCAGACTAGTTACCGTGTGCCGGCAGCTGCGAGACTTACAGGCAGCGGTAGTAAAAATGTTAATTTATATAACACCATTAAGGAACAAAACAAATTAAATCTCGCTCTGAAGCCAACCCGAAACTGTTCTTTAATTAGTTCCACCGAATTTCGCCAAAACATCTGAAAACATTTTTTCCTCAAAAATTATGTTATTGGTGGCTTGTCTTAACGAATAAATTCAGTTTGTAATAAAGTGCTATTGATTATAGTTAGTTAGTTACATGAAATGGAAGAGTAGAAAGTTAAAATTATTTAAGTAGACATGTAAAAGGCACCTGAGAAGCGCTATTGTCGACAATTATCACAAAAACCGGAAAAATATTATATTTGAAAAACAAAAGATCGTCAACTTGTAAAAGTTGATAGAGTCGGCGATGAGAGGGAGACGACGACGCTAATTGTTATATAATTTAACATGTTCCTTTTATATATACCTATTCATACTTTACAATTATGTGTGGCAAAAAGTTAATGAGAGATACGAATTAAGACTTGAAAACGACTTTATAAACATATTACCTAAACATTGTGTATGCAATGACTGACTGTCCGTGGTGTAGCGGTTTTGGTGGCATTTATAACCTAATATATACTTAAGGAACCTAGATATCATCTAGGTTAGAGGAGAGGAGACCCAAGCCCAGCAGTGGGACTTATTGGGTTGCCGATGATGATGATGATGATGATGATGATGATCATTTATAATCAGTTAGGTAAATCAGGAATTATTGAAATCTTGTAACTGCGACACTTGGCAGAGCGCCGATACCCTTTTCCCACACGGCACTGAAACAATTTCACGGTGTGTTTCCTACGCATATAATAAACCATAATTTCAATACATTTGTAATGTTCAGAGTCGTTCAGTTGAATAATATGTACTTTATACCGACATTATGTTTCGTACAATCATAAAATGTGAATCATAATTTATAAACAGAGCTAGGAGAAAACAATTTTACCTTTAATGTCTGAAACGCGTTGGCGTCTTTCATGTATCCTATGTTATAATTTTCTTATTATTGGTAATGTTTCAGAATACGATGATACTTGTACGTTAAAATAATTTTCAATGATAGGTAGGTAATATTGATTTAGGTATTTCTTTTGATTTTTTTGTATATATACGTAGTACATAAAACGAGCTCATTAATATACATGAGGATGGATACGTACAGCTGAAATGAAACACACTGAGGGTGTTTATAATTATATCATTACAGCTCACAAACATCCCACTACGCATGGATCTCCTCCAAACATTTTGAAGCGAATTTAGCCTACTATGCCACGTTGGTATACGGTTTTGTATCGAATTTCCTATTCTCGCAGTGCTCTTGTCTGCTTAATGTTACTTACTCCCTAACATGGATTAAAATGGGGGGTGACATTGTGTCTTAGTCCGTCATTACACGGATTATAATAATATGATACAATTATAATGAACTTCCTGCAGCGGTGATTCCTGAACGCTATGACATGTCCTCCTTCAAACGAGATGTAAAGGGAGCTATCCTCTCTAGTTAAGGGGCGGCTTGGCTGTGCCCCTGATATCGCCAACTTCTGTGACCGGCCGTAACCACTTAACATTTGGTGGACCGCATGCTCGTTTGATACTTCATGTAATTAAAACAAAAATACTCTGAATTTCGTTCTGTCTATTGTATTGTCGCTGCTTTGGTGGAATCTGACCTTAGTGCTTATATAGATTTTTACAAAATCTTCATATTCCTCTGAACACCAAGCTACCTGCAAGTCAACGTACAGACCACAAAATTACCACTCGTCTGTTCTTCGAGGGCGTAATATATATTCATAATGTCAAATTGTCCAATTTACTTAAAACTATAACATGAATGACTCACAGAACACACTGCACAGTCATTACTTAGGAAAGTACAGTCAGAGTACATTTTCATTAGCAATCATAACAAAAACTGTAACCGTACTGTGTAATAGACTATTAAGCTTTAAGCTATACAAGCTATAACAAGCTGTAAGTAAAATACATAAGGTTGAAATTTAAGTTACGTTAGTTGATACGACGACAAATAGTTTCGTTAGCTAATAGAAATGAGTGTCTTTGTGGTGACTTGCACAAAGTTTAAGTCATGCAAGTTTATTGTACGACTACTGACAGAATTAACTGTTCGCTTGATGAGAAGCAATTACAATGGCTAAAAAACGCTTACAAATATGTTTGGTGTATGTCGATTTTGTAGCTTCGTTTTACAACTTACATTGTGTTTGTAATTATATACCTAATTACGTTAGCAATAGGGTAAACTTTAGGTACGTCCGTATTTTACATATTCAATGTATGTAACAATCCCTGATATGATGTCCATATTCGCCCAGTACATGTTGTACCTCGAGACACGGCATGTAACAGGTGGGTCGTTTCATCCCTTGTCCGTGAGATCGTGACCCATATACAAGCCACACTGTTTGACTAAACCTGATACTTGAAATCTGAAGGGATCACTTTCACATCACATAACTATACGTCAAGGTTTATGACAGAACATCGGAGTGACTGACGAAATATAGAGGCAGTACAACTCTTCTGTAGTCATCTCAAGGCTTTACGACATTATATTATGTAAGCTTTTATGGAAAATTCATTAAAATCGGTCCAGGTGTTTCGGAGAAGTTCGACCACAAACACTGTGACACTATATTAGATATTCATCTCATCATCATCATCAATTCAAGCCATAAACGTCCCACTACAGGGCACGGGTTTCCTCTTTAGATTTTTTTTTTTTATATTCATCAGTAACATATTAATTCACAGTCTATTTTATAACGAAATTATTTAATATAATATCAGCTACAGACACAAACTGACGAACAATCTATAGTATCTATAGTCACACAAATCCTTTCTCCACCTCCAAACGCGGATAAAACACCGGCTTCGTCAGCAAAACGTTCCACATTACATAAAGAAATGCGCTGCGGAACACTCAATATTAGATTGTACGTCGGATAAAACATTTTACGTAAACCACTTACAAACAAACCGAATTACCGTAGAAATAGAACTAGTTCTTTTTATCATTTTGTGATATATTTCACCGACAACGTTGGCGGCCACTCACAGCCTCCAGAGACTACGATCATACTTATTTTTCAATCTCAACTCGACGGATAAAGTCGAGACGAGATAAAAGTTTCAAACTTGTTTATATTTTTAATTTAATCAGAATTCTTGTTGAAGTTATTAAAAACAGTTCTTGTAACATATTTTGTTATGTTTTCTGTTGCGTCATTTGTGGTTGTGGTAATATTTAAATGATTATTTCACAATTTAGCAAGCCCACTACGATTGTAGTGTCTTTAACCATGGCCTAGTGCAAATTCAAATTCAAATTAATTTCTTAATAAAATACGTCTTTAGTCTTAATAATAAAATTAATAAGAAGATTATGTCGTTTAAACTTTACTTTTAAACGATAGACTGGGATAACAGCTATTTAATTTAAATACGATAGCATCCCGTAAAACACGCTTCAGCAATATAGATGTTTCCAGAATATGGTGAATGCAATACCGAGGGGCATACGAGAAAACACACTACGTGCTTTAAAACGATTGTTGGCTATAATATTCCCAAGGTACATTCTTAGCTTAACATATTATTATGGTACAGTTTCTAACTAATCTCAGAACATTCCACTAAACCATTAACTTCATTAGAAGATCTTCAAATACCTTGAAAACCTTAACTCACATTCCAGTCTTTTAAACTTGTCCAATGAGACAAAACGAGAGCTGAATTTAGATAGCGTAAGTAATCCTATAAGGTCCGAGTATACGTCGTATAAGTACTTACATAGTGACGTATACTCGACCATTACAACGCCAACGCTAACGTAATCAGAACGTAATGAGTCTCATGAGATAAGTGCTCAGTAATGAGACCTTTTCACCTGCTGTGTACTGTGACGTGTGTCGAGTGTACACTGAATTATAGATGTGCTGTGAGCTATGACGTAAAGACTACCTGACATGACCTGCACAGCGAGGTTTATTGTATAACTTTACATAATAAAAATAACGCATTTAAATCGGCACATTCGTTTAAGAGCTGCGATGCCATAGACAGACACATCGGACACAATAATACACAGACACGTCAAACTTAGAGGTCCCTCTTGATTAATAAAGTATAACTGTGATATATATATATATAAATATATATATTGGTTCTAGTTATTGCCACATTTATTTGTATACCATTGTAACCTAATTGTAATCTTTTGAGAAAAATAAATTAATTTATTATTATTAAAAGAAGTATTGTATGTACTATTACAAATTTAATGTAGGATGACAATTAGCAAGTAATTATGCAATCGCTAAAAGTATCCATCAGATATCAGATATTTCAGAAAGTGCATCTCAGTGCTGAATGCATTAAATTTATTCAAAACTCAAAAAAAAACTTTAAAATATAACTTGTATTAAAAAAAATCTCAATCAATGAGCAACTCAATATTGTTAAAAGCAATGATTTAATATTGATACACAACGTGCTGGTGTGTTGGGGGCTTTATGAGTGTGTACACACAAGTAATGGGGTGTCGCGTCCTGTTATTATTATTGCATGGACAGTAATGACCCCGACGTCCCGCGTCCACGGGGGCCAGTCTGCTCTGCCCTACAACAAGCCCACCTTCAGTTTTAAACATCTTCATGATTTTATATACACTTTTTTTGCCAACAAACATAATAATATGTTTTGAAATATTTGTTATTTTATTAATTTTGTCAACTTTATTAGCTGTGCTGTTAACTTTTATAAGATATTAGGTATTATTACAAAGCTAATATTATGAAGCTGAACAATTTGTTTATTTGGTTCAACGCTAGGATTACAGGAACTACTGAAATATTCTTTTAGTGTTGGTTAGGCCATTTATTTTATCGAGTAAGGTTATAGGCTATAACATCACGTTCCCGCCAATAGGAGCTGAGCAGTGGGCAAATAAAGAATGAGGGGAGCGAAGCCCTGCGTGACTTCTAGTTACATATGTGTACTAACTAACGCCGGTATCAGTGACGCGAAGTGAGTATTGTACTCCAAAACGAATGATCTATTCCTTGTTATTTTAGACCTAGCTTACTTAGCTGCATAGATAAGATCTAAATCTTGTAATAAGTAGCTTACTTTTACAAAACAGTTGACACCTCTCGGTTCAAATTCCCGAAAACATTCCTACAGCGCGCGGTAAGTTTAATAATATTATTATAGAGTGGTGAGATCTCAGCGGGTAGGCAGGTACCCTTGCTCCCTAGCGTTGAGTTACAGTAATGCGAGTCGATATAGATTACGCGGGCTCTGGGATCGGTTCCTGAAAGCGATGGAAACTGAGACTGCTATAATAAAGTTATCGAATATCAGTAATCGTAATTTTCCTTAGAATTGGCTTGAGGTTAGAACACTTTCGACAAATTTGTTGAAACTTGAGCTTTTGTAACTTTATTACTGACAAACATTTTAGGTCAATTTCTATAAGTGACGAGGTCACTGTCTCCAATTAGCTCTAATAGAAGAAGATGAGGGTTATACATATATATATTAAAATCAAATTAGTTGTTTGACCACATTTCACTTGTTGTATCAAGCAAGGTAGTATCTCCATAGAGGATAGTTCGTCATACAAGTTTTCACACAACATTATCCTCCACTTAAGATGTAAACTTAACAAAACATAACTGTGTAACGATCCCTTCGACCCTTCAAAGTTACCTTCTAGTGGATAGTTCACAATATTCAATATAAACCTCGCCGCACATTAAACTCAACTTCTTAACTAAGTAATAGATATATACTTAAATATAAGTGTTTTGGGACACGAACTTAGGGTATTTGAAATTGTGATAGTATATTTTATTTGTGTGTTAGCTTGGTTAAATGTGTTTTGAATAAACGTTACTTACCTATATGAGCCAGGCTGTTACCTATATACTTAATATGTATAGATGCCAGCATATATCTTAATTACCAATAAAAAGTATATGTTGTAAAACACTTGACTCATATATTTAACTTGTAAAATAGTAGACATACTGATAACATTTATTAATGACATGCCTTTTAATAAGTCGTTGTACTAAAAAATCTTCGTTAAGGATAATATTTCTGATACAACTGTTAAAGGCAAAAATATTTTCATAATTACAATACAAATTTTTAGTTTCTAAAAGGATTCCTATACCTACAATCATTTCGCTTTTATGTCTAGAAGATATATATAAGATAGGTTTACGATAGTTAATAACTGAATAGGTATGTACCTACCTAACATATGCAAATATCGTAAGTTGTGTACCTACTGGTAGTAAGTAACAAGACAAGCAGAGCAGACAAGTCGCGCCACTTCATAACTGTTGTTGAATAGTTTATATGTAATCATAGAGCGGCCGAGGGCGGTGTCGACACTCGACACTCACACTAGACAGAGCCGTGTGACCCTTGTGTGGCACGTTACTGCGATGACGGGAATACAAGCGAGTAATGCTTGTTATTTTTGTGGTAATTATATCCTGAAAAGTGTCATAATAAAGTCTGCAATATCTTCATAATAGCCATCGAGCCATCTGTAAATTATCTATACAACTTTTGCCGCCACAAATAAAATAAAACTTTGCTATAATACGTTTAAAAGTTTTGTAATCTGTTGATTTACGGGGGAACTGATGAAACGCGGGAAATTGGAAAACTTGCTCTGACGGCGCCGGACGTGACGTATACCGGGGACTGTCCCTATGGACATGCCTTTGTTATCACACGTTTGTCATACATAATAGTGCTTGTTAGGATTTTATGAATACTTCCGCTCTGTATATTAAGCCTTTTTATAAAAAAAATACGGAAATAGTTTCGGAATCAGCACTCGACGCTGCGATAACTGCGACACTTAGATATTGAACAACATGCTTATTTCTGGCTGCAATGTTAAAACTTAAACAAAATGTAAAATATGTACTTATGTATGTGATCGTTTACGTTGACGGAGATAGCAGTCATACTAATGTACACGAGATCAGGTTTATTAGCTAACAGCATGTAAGGAAAAAGTATTTTCGAGTTAGTAAAGTAAAAAAACAATAAAAAAACATACAAAATGTATTTTATATTTCTATTGTATAATAGAAATATAAAATAGAAATCGAATTTATAACATAACAATCTGGTTTGGTGATATACGTTCGCCTCTCGCCTCATATCTTTCTGATCCGTTTCCTTCCCTTCTTCAAGACAATCTCCAACTTTATCCATTCTTATAAGAGGCCATGGTAGGCATCAAATTTATCTTCCATTTTACGTCGTGACGAAGTTTCAGTGTTCTTTTAAAGTTTAACGTAATAGTTCCTGCGAGAGTTTATAATTACAGAGGTCCATCTGCATTTTTATGAATACTTAATAGACCTCTACAAAGTATATAACATTGGTCAGATTTGTTCATAATAATATATCTCACAATGTGTATGTGTTGTTTGTTTATTTGACTGTCCTTTGAATGACATTCCAACTTAGCAACGGATCAATGCAATTAGTTGCGTATTAATATAAATAAAGTCGGACGACCACTTCTAAACCTAGAAGCAATTGTGAAAAAATAGATATATTTCTTTATAGATAATTTTGCAAGACGCACGATAATTACACACTATAATAGACATATTTATATATATATATATATATATATAAATATGTCTATTATATGCTCTACTCTGCATCACCCAAGGTAGACTGGTAGAAAATGCCTACGGCATTAAGTCCGCCCATGTACAAATGTGCATAAAGTTTATAAATAAATAAAAATAAATAAATAAATAAAATAATTATTATAATCTACATTACCAGTGGTAACAAACTTCTGAGAAGTAATAAATACGCTAAACTAAAATAAAATGTCAAGAAATCTTACAAAAGTACGAGAATATTTTTTCTAAAAATATATCGTTATACAAAAGTTATTAACAATGGCTATGTACGTGACGGTTGCGTGGGACAAAGTAGGCTTGCTAATTAAAATCTCACAAAGCGGTGGGTGCTCCAAGTGGGCGCTCTCGAACTCGAGACCAACAATAATACGTTGGCAATAAAAGAAACCCTTTGATGCGTTACGATCTGAGATGAGCTAGCATAAAGCATCCTTACTACTAAGTAACTCAGCTAGTAATTATTTCTTAAATACTTACATATATACCTACATAGTTTGTACAGGGCTCGTTCAGGAACACGCGGTAGATGGCGCAACAATAATATAATAATTATGTTTAAATTATACGTCACCAACGCTTTCCGCTTCGTATCTCCCTAGTCGAGTAATTCTATTTTCAGGACACACAATATGTGATTCATCATTTCAACCCATAAACGTCCCACTGCTGGCCACGGGTCTTCTACAAAAAATGTGGAGGAGATGAATAATAATGTGATTCATTATTCTGTCACAATTTTTCAGGACATCTGTGAAGTTACAAAATATATTATAGGTTATCTATCTTACGGCCTCTCTACGTAGGGACGGTGACAAAGAAAGAATTTTTGTAAATACATAATGTAAAGGGCACGACTTTGACTAAAAACAAATCAAACTGTAGAGAATTTATTACTAGATAGAATACCTTTAATTCAAGTATCCTAAAACCTATTGTAATTACAATGTACAAGTTACAGTCTCTTCTTTGAAAAAATAGCAGTGTAACTGTAGAGCAACAGTTGCGCCACTGTTGTGCAACAAATTTAATGTCACTTGTAATACACGTCTCATCTCTCAACATTGAATTAATAAGTTCATAGCATGCACATGACGACGCTAATGTACATCGAGGCTCCGCAGCTCCCTACCGTTCACAACATCCCCCTGGGGGATCACCGCCCGTAATTAAAAAACGTATTGTGTATGCAGAGATGAGGGGAGTGGATTTATGAAGAGAGGAGGGGAGAGGGTGGGAGGTATTATTCATGCAAGCATGCGAGCTGCAACGACACATTTACATAAGCGAATAACTTGAAGATATAACCACGATGTAGTGAGCTCGAGACAAAACATTCTGAGAACGAGATTGTTATAAATATCTGCATAACTTTTATGAATGCTAGTTATACAAATATTATACTAAAACATTTTTACTGTAATAATCATAAAATTCATAAATACATTAGTGAAACAATCAAAAAAATTTGTATCCATCCATTTATGAGACAATCATCAGCATACACACATAATACGTAGTTTTATTTTAGTAGCTCTACTCTACACTGAACAAATGCATTAATGGATTTGTTTCTACTTTTTGTTTTCTGTGGTAGGCAGTTCTTCTATAAATATAAGTAAATTGCCATTAGGACAATAAGTTACTTTTATGAAATTTATGAAGGACGTTTGCTTGCTCCTAATTATGTGACAAATATTGTATGATTGATGACTTATCGAAATAATTTGGCAATCTCAATACGTACCAAGAATATAAACCTTAGAAACTAGTAGTATATCGTCTTAAATATTGTACTGCACAATAAACCCAAATCTTCGTCAAATATCAACAATCATCCCAATAGATCGGACATACGCTCTCTCCATAGTTGGAAGGTCTAAAGTACACACAATAAAATCGTGCTTGGTATATTTTCCCTGCGGAATGGGTTTTACGTTAAAGCCTATAATCCCTTCAATACGGAAAGGTCTATTATTTAGCGAGCCTCTCTTTACGTAAAAAACGTTTCAGTTAAGGGACTTGTACACCACGACAGTATCATACAATCTGTCCCTACATTAAAGTTTCATTCTATCCATTAGGTAAATATCACCGCACAGTATTCCGCATGCAATATAAAATAGAACAGAAATACACATTTTTTAAATAATAATTTATGTACTTTAAACATTATTATAATCAAAATAAATGGTGACCTAAGTATTTCTAAATATTATAGATAACCCAATTAATACATAACCATCAATTAGTCTTTCGTCGATGAAAGCATTTGCTAATTTGTGACACCACCAGTGTGCAAGCACCTTTATAAGGCTGTAAAGCTATCGGCCTCCTTCCAACGGTAATATTGTACTCGTATAAGGCTCCGGTGTAATTTGAGCCTCTTACATAAACGAGCAGCTCTTAGCTCTCTCTACAGAGAGAGGCATACAATCGATTAAGGAAACATCTCAACATGTAACTCAGATAGTTGGTACGACAAATACCTACTCAACAACAAAAGGTTCACGAACGTTTTATCCGCGACTTCAAAGTGTGGATTTTATAAAACGTTTTTCGTTCAAAGTACTTGTACTTAGGAAGATCAAAACCTCGCTTTATAGGCTCAGACCAACAAAAAAGTAAAGACGGAGCATCACGAACATCAAAATGAAGCCACCTGTTTGTCTATGTGTTTGTTGGCAGGGTTGCCACTTGTTAAACATTTTCCCTATAATTTGGGAAATCATATTATGTGTGTGGGATAAGTATGTATATTGTACGTGTACGAGTAAGATATTGTTGTGTATGTATTGTATCTCAATTGTTTAGAATGACTTCTATTGCGTATAAAAACTTCATACATTCATAATTCGGTTCGCATAAAACAGTAAGAATAACATATTTAACATTCACAGATATTTTACCACAGGCCTGTATTAAATCAGACCTCTAGCAACACATTGGTGAAATTTATTTATAATTTATAAATTGTGGGTCATCAATCATAGGTGAAATTATACGCGTATATACCGTACATTTATACAGACAGACAGACAATTTTGGCTCCTGTTGCCATAAAAAGACCTATACTTTTTCTTTAAGATCTATAATGTACAGACATCAGCCAGTTACATATATTAAGATAATTTCTAAATTTTATTACGTTTCATCCCCAATTTCACCCTTCCAAAGCCACCCTTGTCAAAAATATTGATGAGGGTATTTTATATTTTGATAGTAGTACCGCAAAACAAATTTTCAAACCTATAAGTTAAAAAACAAAGAAGTTTCATACAATCGTTTTAATCCCTTTTCACCCCCTTAGGGGTTGAATTTTAAAGAACCCTTTCCTAGTACACTCTAGACATTAAGACAAACACACCCTCCAAATTTCAAGTCGCTACGACCAGCGGTTTAGGCTGTGCGTTGTCTGTCAGTCAGTCAGGACAAAGCCTTATAATATGTATGGATGGATGTTAGTAAAATAAAATCACTGATTTTGAGAAAAAAAATTACCTATTTTTACCCTTGTAGACACAACGCTGTAGGTAGTATTGTTGTCAAAATAAATATTTTTTTATATCTAAGTATAAATCGTTTTATTTGCAATGAATACTATTTACTAGAGACAAATTTAAATTATTTCGATTTATGTGTTCTGAAGCGTTTAAAAAAATATTCTAAAAAATTCGTAAATTTAAAATTAATTAATTATTTATTTAATATCTCATTTTTTTAATTATTTTAAATCGAATCATGAATTTGTAAGGTCATTACAAATTTCACAAAAGAAAACGAATCGACAGAGTATAATCTGTGGTTTAATAAATGGGGAAATATCAAATCATAGCTATGGCCACATTATTATTTTTGTTTTGTTGGCAGTATTGGTACCAACTAACCTAAAAGTAACCTTAAATTTACAGTTTCATTAATTAAGAAATGATGTAAATTCAAGTATTTACAAGTGATAAGTGATTCCATGGGATTTCTTTTGTATATTACTGTTGTTTTTGCAACCTTTCACAACACAGGTAGGCATTATCACTTTTTTTTATTTTAGTTATTTGTTTACGACGCGGCGGCGACTCGTGACGTACTAAAAGAAATTGTCTCGGTTTTAGTGTAGCTGTGTGCGTGAGGTTGTGTGTTTATTTGGAATGTCTTGGTCAAGTTGACTTCACTGCAATTGTTCGTGATGCTCTGTCTTTACTTTTTTGTTGGTCTGAGTTTATAGGTTAAATGATCGTCTAGCAAAAGGAACAGAAAGCGTTATAGCTCAGTATGTGTGTTTTGTACGAGCCACAGAATAACAATAATCTACAAGAAAACAATTTTCATTAGTTTTGTCTTCTTAACATCAGCAAATTTGAATTTCCTGATGTAAAGAAGACAAAAGTATTTTTGTATTTTAGTATTTTACAAAAGAATTTTGCTATTATAGCTTATTATTACTACTACTATTTATAATTAAATTTGCTAGTTAACATAATGGACGGTCAACAGTAAGTATATACATTCTACGCCTATGTAGGTGCGGTAGTAGCAACTTCTGTGGACGGTGTTCCTGGACATTGGCTTAAAAAGCACTAAAACTATCCCTAATTTTTGGACACCGACAGATTCTTAATTATTAAATTCTTGCAACAGCATTATCTTTGCACACACAAATATCCCACTAAAGCACTATACCCAATAAAGAGTACAGTTTATTTGTAAGTGTAAAGATGAAAGGAAATGTGTAACGTCGGTGCGGTGCGGTGCGGTGCGGTGCGGTGTGGTGCGGCAGACGCAGTCGCGTGTATCACAACTATTCTCACTACGAAAACAATTTGCAGAGTACTAGGTAAACAAACATCGCAACGAGAATGTGATCATTGAAGCGTATACCTACTGTAACTTCTTAGAACTGTTGTAACATTAACGTCATAATTTATCTTTTTTATTCGATACAAGTCCGCGTTTTTTTTCAAATAGTGTGTTGCTTAATGTTTGTAATTAGTTGTGCTTAATTTTTGATATTTTACAATTTGGACTAAATCTGTCCAATTGTATAATACTTTTCCTCCCTATTTCCTTTTTGCTTTTCGGTAGGAAAGTAGCAGGCAAAAAAAAGGTTATAAAACACAGCTTTGTCTGCCATGTCTATAGATGGCGGTGTGTCCCGTCGAGCTGTAAAAAAATCTGAAACACTTTATTTCATTTTGACATTTTCAGATCAAATAAGGTTATATTATATTCAAAGTTTAACAACCTTTATTTGACCATTTTCATGTACAACTAAAGGCATAAACAACCTGTTTTAGGTTTTATCAGCAGTTTCTTATATTATTTATTGGACAATGGAACCAGATTATTGGCATCCACCGATACCTTCAATTACTTCAATCAATCCCTATCTTGTAATAACGGTATAGAGCTACAATTACCAAGGAGCGAAGACAAGGGACCCACTAACAACATAATTGGTATCAATTTAATTCCTATCGTACGTTTCAACCCGATCTTACTTCGGGAGTGCTCGGCAAGGTTCGGCAATGTTCGGGTGCTTATAGAAGTCAGACGTACTGTAATTATACTAAGGATTATTGTAATGTGCACTTACACAATGGCCCATTAGAAGCTAATCTCTACCACGATATACTTACGAGTATTACATTTAATCACCATTACTTTGCAGTCTTACTCTTCTAAGTAATTTATCGTTTTAATCGTGTTTAGTCAAGCTTGTCGTGGTAGGAGACTGGATAGAGACCCATCTGATTTTTTTTTTTTTTTTTGATGGAGCCCACTTTTCGTGTGCTCCGCCAGAGGATCCACAGACATAATCCGTTTGCCTATTTACTTTATTTCTATTTTGTGTTTATTTATTTTGGGAAGGGTTATTTTACTAGATATTTATACACTATTTTTTACTAACTTATTATTTTCTTTAAATTTCAAAATTTTACTTTTTTCTAATTTTGATCGACTACTGCACCGAAGTGCAGGGCGAATATCCAATGTACAAAATTTATTTTTGCCTAATCAGATCCACCGCTGCACCTCGATGCAGTACTCGATCCAACTAATGGTGACAATAGACAAACAACAAACATGGGACCTGAGACGACAACGAGACATTCCATCCATCCATCAGGCCATCAGCGGACTCCTCGTCTTTTTACGATACCGGACCTCCATCCGGTCATCGTCGCCGCTGACGTCCTTGAGGAGATGCTTGTTCTGTGCTCTTAGAGCACTGAGCACCTCCTCGTCCGAGTTATAGGACATAACGTCCTTTAGGACGATCAGCGGGTCCCTGTTCCTAATGCTCTCGAAGCTTAGGTCCTTTCCCTTATCTCTTAACTTCTCCTTTATTCTATTTAACTCCCCTTCCGAACTACATCCCAGTATAACCTTTTGATCTTTAACTTTCCTGACCCATCTGATTACGTCTAGTAACTGGAGGGGTAGCTATGGACACCTTCAATACCAGAGACATGGCGTCATAATCATTAAACCATTCTCATGGGCCTCACTGTCTCATGGGCCGATACAAAACAAGAATGTAATGTTTTAATGACTTGATAACAGATAATGACTGTTCTCTGAATAGTTTAGAGAGAAGAAACTAGGTACCTACTACCTTATCGGTAGGTCAAATACCTATGATAGCTAAATTTGGTTTTGGGTTGGACAAAAAGTTATTTTTTATAAATGTGTAATTATTATTCTTACAATAACATTTTTACATCGAAAATAACGTACACTAACGTACTGTGGTTCAAGTTTATCTGTTGAGGATTGGATGTTCAATATTAACTCTTCACTTTGGCCTCAGCTTAAGAGGTTGACCACCCAGATATTTTTAATAAAATCTAGGAATTTGTGAAATATAAACCATCAACTTCTATTTTAGAACCGAATGGAGAGCTTCTACTGCATTATTTTTTCAAGTAGATTTATAAATCAAATACCACTGGCACTGATCATAACATTATTCCTATAAATTTACTCTCAGTGCTTAAAACTGCATTCAGCGCCGATAGTACATGTTGTGCACATTAACAAGTATAACGTATGGCGTGTATAAAGCTGTCACGATATATGTTCGCAATCCTGGTTTGTTTACGTGTGTTGTACCAAAATAGACACTTTTATTATAGAGATGGCCATGCGGAACTATGAGTACCTATCGGCGCTACTCGCGTCGAGTATCTAGTTCTTGGATATTCACAGTAGGAATCCAAGAGCTTAGGTTTTTCATACTTTTTGCGTATTTGGTACTTTAAAATTATTATTGTTTTACTAAATATTATGCTGCACTGCATGTTAGTGTACCTATCACTGTGGTCGCCTCGCCACTGACATCGCCGTGCCGTTTCTAGTCTGGGTGTATATCGTATCCTTTATTTGTATATTTGTAAACTCCTCCGCGACACAGAGCACACTTCGTATTGCGAGCGATGACGTCGCTGTCCACGACGGCGACGTCTCTTTTCAAGTTGATAACAGATGCTATCATATTATTTTATCGATCTAATAAGTCTGAGCCATCTACTATGTATACCTATAATTATCAGTAGGACACGAATACTTTTAAACTCACGCTGTGTATGAGCTCGTAAAGTACATATTTTGTGTGTTTGTTTATTCACGTGTATGTATCAGTGTACGGCACGGCCGAGCTGCTCCGCGCCGGCCACCTGTCGCTCTGCGCTCTTACATCACCGCTCTAGAGATGCCTACGCACTACACAAATTTACCGAATATTTGTGTAGTGCGTAGATATCTCTAGAAGTCTGAACTATTCTTAAGTCTATGTGTGCCTCACATAGCGGGTAACCCCCGCTCAAACTGAGCCGTTCACCTTGGGAAGTACCTCAGTCCTACAGAAGACCACAGCCATAATAACACTACTGTTGTGTTCCTGCTGTGAGCAATGGTGTCCAGAGCTCATTGGGGAGGGAAGGGGTTTGGGGTTTCAGTGTCGCACCATCCAACGTAACAAAATACCTTATAGCAACTTGACTTTGAGAATATAATTGTTTCTACGATACCTACCTTACTTTTAGAATCTGTAAAAAGTCTAAGGTGGCCTTCCTATGGTGTACGAAACACCTTTTCTTTATTCTGAATAGTTCGATTTAGACGAAATATTGTAAGTATAAATATATGAACATCAACACATATACTTAATCTGTTATTATATGTGTAGTAATCATATTATATACATATTATGAATCATAGGTTGATATACTATGCAACAAACTTCTTAATCTTTGTTTTATGAAATTATAAGAAACATGTCATTGTTATACTGAAAAACTAAACATGTTGTGACGAGACAGTTTCAACAAATATGTGTCTAGGTAAAGACCTAACGTCAGTATGTTCAAGTTAATTTGTTTAATTAGTCTCACATTTAATTAGTTTACATTAGTGCTTATATTTACACTAACAAATGAGTTTGATAAAGAGACCTAAATATTAGATACACGTGTCTGTTACAAAGAATGTTTGCAACTATAATTCTTTTAATTATTAAAATAAAAAAAAATATAGCATCACACCTTTTGTCCCTCAAGAGATAGACAGATATGTTTTACGAGTCTATTTAATATATTATTTCACGACAAAAAACCCCAACATCGTTATTTGCCCAGCGTGGGGGTCAAACCCTGGATCTCTTGCGGAACAGTCGTCCACATTCTTGCTATCATATATAAAATACTTGACACATAAATATCTTTATATTTTATGAAGAGAGGATCAGTTCGACGGTTGTTCGTGAAAGTTTGTTGTTGAGGATGGTATCTTGGTGACAATTTATATAGGTACTTATGCTTATTAATTATGAGAGCTGGATGTCAAATTGCGAAGGTCTAAATAATAAATCTAGTGATTCTCATGCTTTTGAGGCGTCTGTCTGTGAGTCTGCCAGCTGACTCCTCCAACACCTCTTCTTCTTTTTTCCTCTGCTTCTTTCTCCTCCGTTCCCTATTTTGAATTCCTCCCTCACTTAAACATCCCCTAAAGTTTATAAACTTTATGTATACCTAAGTATACATAGTTATAGAAGCGTACACATCCTTTGAAATCAACAACATTAAAACAAACAAACGATCCAATTTCATACTCCAATACACATGTATAACATCAAAATATAAGCCCTTGTGTAAACAATAGTCTTATACGGGATTCGAACCCGCGACAATAGATACCCGTCTTGGTACACAAAACAGTTTGAGAGAATTATCTCAAAGTTCGAGAGTTAAGATAAACAATATTGTGTTACAAAACAAATCTGATTTGTGAACAAATTAGAGGACAGACAGACTTACAACTTTTGTTACAACTTAATTATAAGCTTTACTTTGTAATATTGGTCCTTAACTTTTAACCATTCCTCCATTTATTGTATTTAGAAGTTTCAAGTTATTTACATCAATCACATTATGAAAACACGAGTATTTAATGATAAAATTTAATGTAGAATGTGGTTTACACTTTTTCTATTCTATTACCTAAGTACTTACTGTATTTTTAACAAGACAACTCTCACACGTTTAGAGAACACCCCCGCGGTGTCGCGAGGTCTTTACAAACGTATTATTATTAACGGGCACAATGTAACCTTCACCCAAACCAGAAACTAGACATACCCAGAAATCTCGCCATTGCTCGGCGAATGTCCGGCTACGACACAGTGACATTTTATTGTAAAGATAATTAGAAGAAAAAAAATGTCGAATTCGAGGTCTAAAATGTTATGCATAAACAAATTAGAATAGAACTTCACTCACAAACGCCATTATATCCAATGTTATTCTTAACAAATTAAGACATTAATCACGAACAGTTAGAACAGTGCCAAGATCAACTTAAATCAAGTGTTGTTACACGGCAGCGTGATGGCATCGTTAAAGATCGTGGACCGACCGCTCTCTGGTACCCTCACACACTAGCATCGATCAAACGTGCGTGTTCTCACAATACTGACGATGACGGGGCGAACGCGAGCGTACCTTTAAAGCTGCTTTTATACCTACAGACGCGTGCCGTATCAGACAAGAAAAAACCGTCTATACACTATATAGTTTGTATTAACCCATTGCCGTGTCTGTGCTATATATAGATATATCTATTGTAGCATAGCAGCACAGACACGGACCGATAAGTGTTGTCAAATTCTATAGAAAAATATTTTTTTGTCTGAAACGGTAGCTACGGTCCATTTATGTCTTCTAACATTGTCGCAATTAAGGCTCAAATTCCATCAGAGCAGAGCCGAGACGAGAAGAGAATAATATTGTCATAAACAACCAAAAGCCTTGCGGTAAGTTTTTCACTGGTAGGAGGGGCGCATGCAGGTTGTGGGCGACTTCTGTTCTGTTATGTTTGTGTCCATATAGTCTGCATGCGATAACCATTTTCATTAATCGATGGAGACCTGAATTATGCGTGTTAGAAATTACCAACTACTTACTACAACAACTAATATTGAAGAATTCAGGAATACAGTGGCAATAGTGCAATAGAGAATTTTGGAATACCCGCATGCCGTATATTGATGGCTTATTTTCATTAGTGTTTATCCCACATTAGACAAAAATGAGTTACCGGACAAAAATGAGTTCAATATTGTAAATATTGATATTCTATTGGATGTTTGCACATTTATTTTTGTCTTGTCTTCGCTTTGAAGTCCTCGCTTCAGTTTCCATTCAAAAAGTACAAGGCACAGAATCGTGGCACGAATGCCGCGTTCAAAGTAAACGCGCACATTCCACAAACGCTAGTGTGCTAGAGGCCTTACATCTCACTCGCTTGTACAAGCAAACGGTTTTAATTTTATTGTAACTCATCAATGTCACACAATTAGAACAGACATTTAAAATTAAAATGTATGAACGTTCATAAATATGCACATATATTATGTTTCGCTACCAACCATTCAATAAAGAACGAAAAAAAAAGTAACGGTATAAGGTTAAACATATAGAAGAAACAGAAGAGAGAATATAATGTAAGGCACACATTATACAGAAGAAACAATTTCAACAAAGATTACGACGACGTGAGTTTTCAATCAAATAAAAGCCCGAATGTATTGCCACACAAAGGCGGATCTTCTAAAAATTAATTAATAATATAAATAAACTAAAAGCCGCGCGGGGCTTCGCTCCCGTTTATCTTTATTTGGCCACTGCTTAGCTCTTATTGGCCGTAGCGTGATGTTGTATAACTTATAGCCTCCTCGATAACTGGATTATCTAACAAAGAATTTTTCAAATCGGGCCAGTAATTGCTACTGCGATCCTAGCGTTCAAATAAACAAACTCTTTAGTTATTATTAGAATAGATTGGTTTCAATCAACATAGTACGCCCAGTCAGTCGAGTCATAACCCGAAGACCGGCATCATCCTCATCATTATTTAACCCGTAGAACGTCCCCTGCTGGATATAGCGCCGCGCCGGTTATATGCGGCGCGATCCAGCGCGATCCTGCGGTTCACCTGTCCACCTTGTGGGTACCTACAGGATACACTGATATGATCAATTTACAAAAAGCACTTTTGTAATGTTGTGCTCCTGTTAGTGGTAGCTTTCCTTCCTTCTCTTCGCCCATCTAGGTACTGAAGCACGATTATCTTAACGAGTATCTCAGTCCCACGATGCCACGAGCGCCTCATTATACTTGTAAAACAAGTGAATATTTATGTGATAGATTTATTCATTAATTCACGACTCTACTTTAGGTTTTTATACATTTACATTTAATTTTTAAATTAATTCAATTATCTACCAGTCGAGTTCATTAATATATTGGCACCATCATTACATATTTAATTTTTTGTTGTTTTTTGGTGACTACAACTTATTGCATAATGTACAGCATATTTTATTGAACCATTCACATGAGGATATATATTTGATCCATAGGTTCTATAGTATTTATTGAGCTATTCAACGCTCACAATATTTTGAATCCTTGATGGTGCCAATATATTAATGAACTCGACTGACCAACGAGTAAATTATCAATATACCTACGCACATACATCTGTCGACTACTTATTATTCAAAATGTTCAATTTTTTGATTTACTTATAGTCAATTTGTTTTTGCTTTGATTACATAGAAATTATATTTTTATTTGTGTAAATTTTCACAAAAAATATAAGGAACAGTTCTATTCTTTTTGGTACTCTGAGAGTTCTTAAACACGAGCGTATCTTATACTAAAGTAGAAGATAAGATACCTTAGTTAGTAGATAGAGACGGCTCCAAATATACCTACTTATTAAAATGAAGATTTAAATTGAAATTATTTTATTACAAATAATTAATACAATGGTGATATTAATACACTTATTTAAATGTAAACATTTTTATATGCAGTTTTATTCACATGAAACATTATGCTAACGACATCTAGTAGAATTTTGGAGTAGTTACATAAAAATACAACAACGCTCGGTCACTCAAATATTCGAATTAAAAAAGAAGAAACTATTTCGCCCCGTGTTTGACATAAAAAAGGTTATACAGGGGACAAAATGGGAACACACAGATTTAATAAACGTAAACCTGCGCACAAAAGGAGCAAACGTGAAGGGATTCTCGATCATTATCTCTTCGTCGGCCCAAGAACCGTGGGCCCACATTTGACCCGACCTTCTGCGGCACCCGCATAAGACGTACCATGATGATTTAAAGCAAAATAAAAATAAAGTTCTAATATTTAATTCATTTGGAAGAACGCGTCATACAAAAATCAATAGGTGTCAACCAATTTTCTGACGGCCGGTCTAACAACTTAGAAGAACTCGCCGCATAGGCTGGCAAGAACCTCAGACTAGCTACTATTTTTAATCACCAATTATATTAACATTAACGAGCGAATAGAACTTCAACTGATGATTTAAAAGTACATCACTCAGTATAACTATTTGTAAACACAATTACTAGACCTTTGTAAATATCGAACTCTCAGTATTCAACCATCGAATAAGGTCACTAAAGATATGAGTTAATATGAAATATCTAATAGAATATTAAGTTCAACAACAGCAGATAACCTATCAACACTCATAATTAAATTAATCAAACTATAATTAGCTATGATTTTTCCAATAGCATCGACTAATCGGTTAGTAGGTCACACACTAACATTTCCGATTGCTATTCTTATCGATAAAGTTGCCGGTGTGCTCGACGCAAAGTCGATTGTGCGACAGAAAGTGGGTTAATGTGCACAACACTCTTATATTATACGCTTGAACAGTTTCAAAGTTTGTGTCATGTTATGGCTTTGTGCAGATTATAGCACTTTCGTACTTGTTAACGTTAGCATGCACTGTTCCAGATTGCACTTTCTGCAGTTATAACAGTCACCTTGCGGTGTTTCGATGAGATTTTAAAAGAAACTGGTTTGCGAGAGCATCATTTGACACAAAATTGGTTGTTATTTTTAATTAACCTGTATAATATCAATACAAGAACAAAAAGCATTTTTAGCTTATATTAATAGATAACCGTATTGACATAATACTCAAAATATTTCCCAAAGTACCAAACACGTCTTCTACTTAACTCCTGACTCCATAAACTTGACACGCAAAGTGCCACCAATCAAACAACAGACAATACCAACCTGCATACCAACTAACCATACTAATTTGTCCACCAAATCACTAATACAACGAATACTTCGACATACATTGCGCGCTCTCAACTATAACACAAAAGAAACTCATTTCTTTGAAAGCAATGGTCACAACATACCTTGTATTATCATGTTGTCGCCTGTTCTAAGATTAGAGGGTGTATGTAAATCAGTGTGTATTTCCACAAAGTCGACAAACGCCTATTCGTCACAGACGAAGGCAACGAAATCACTGGAAAACAGTTTTAGTTTGTCCAAATGAATATTGTATAGGTGTGGTATTTGTTTAGGTACTTTGGGAAAAGGTTTGTGGTCCTTACGTCATTAACTACAATCACAAGACAATTAGATAAAGCTACGTTGAGTTGTTAACAGTTGTTTCTATTAGATATAATATTATTGTTCACAGAAACATGTTCTTTCAGAGTCTAATGAGATCATAACAATTTAATTAAGTACATAGATATGAATCACCACGTCACTTCCACCACGCCTCTTTCCCAACAGAGGGGTATGCAGAAACCATTTTTTTCCCACCTGCTACGATTCTGACATATTTTGCTTCTTCAACAATCATCAATCTTTTCATACATCCTCACCGGTTTAGGGTACTCCTGATTTGCGCTTTCTTTAGAACACCCGTCGATTTGGTCAATGAAGGTTCTTCTAGGTCTTCCCTTTGCAACGTGACACGTGTCACACTTGACTTATGAATACATTTTTTTGATCACCCTTCTTTCATTCAGTTTCTATAAATGTTCAAACCAGCTTAATATCTCATATTATTTGTTATCCTAGCACTCCAATTTACACCATTCATTCATTCGCAGTTTAATTTATCTATAGAAAGTGAAACAGCAACTGTTGCGGTTGCTTTAATTATATGCTTCAAATAACTATTCAAAGACATCCGGCACAGTTTATAAATTGTGCACCTTGTCATCAAGAGATACTTTCGAACAAATTGTTGAATCACTGCCAACAGTCATTCAAGTAATGATTGACTTATTATGACTGCAGTGATGTCGGGCATTAAAATAAAAAAAACGAATGAAATAAAATATGTCTGATAGAAACAGTACGTAGGTACTTTGTGTTTAGATGAACATTCAACTTTTACAAACATTTGGCAACAATTTTTTCAGTCCATTCTAAAAGTTTTTCTTTTGTTTTGTGGTACTTTTACAACGACTGCTGAAACAGCTGGACTCTTTTTAATTCAGAGCCTTTCTTTTACATTAAAACGGCTGTAGTTAGCACCTGCTGTGTTTTTTATTGACTACCACCAAAACTCACAGTTACAATAAATCAACAAGTGTTGTACATTTTCCTTACAGCCCTAATGCTAAGGATTATTAGCAATCTTTCGCCGTCACCGCCCTCTTACGTAAGATCATTTTCCCTTTTTACAGAATTGGAAATGAATAATAAATAACAATCTCGTCGTTCTCAGAAAGGGTTTGATAAGGGCAGCCCTACACTTCTTGCATACAAAATCATTTCAATAGGAAAAACAAATGAAAAAGGCTGTGATTGCTTATTGGGACGCGGCCGGGAGCGGCTTCCACTTAAAATTCAATCCAATTTAATTAAAATATATATAATACTGTAACTTTATTTACATATTTATTTAAAAACAAAACAGCAAATGTACTATAAATATAAACAACTCTGTATATACTTGATTGATTTATTAATTACTAGCTTTCGTCCGCGGCGCGACTTGCGTGGTATGTCGATGAAATGTAGCATAAGTGTTATTCCAGACTAGGTATAATCTATATAATCTACCAATTTTCATACAGATACGTTCAGTCGTTCTGACGTGATTCACTCAAACAATCAATTAAATTATTTATTCAATAACAAATACATCTTGTTTTGTCAGTACAATACATAAATTAATAAATTCAATTACATTTTAATATAACATTCTAAAACGAGAATTAAGAACGTCGCCGCAACTGTTGTACTGGCTAAACGAAGCTCTATCTCCAAGATATACTTATTATCATTGTAAGCCTCATCAGACGATTTCCACTGCTCGCCATTTGAATAATATATCACCTAAACACATACACACAGTTGATGCATAATGATATTTTAAATGTGATATGATGATATAAGTACACAAAGTGCAAGGTAGTGTACTCGCACGTTTTGCGCGAGGTGAACTAATTCAATTTTGCACATTGCATCTGGTCTGAACTCAACGCTCACCACTTAACCTACATCACATAATATCGCTTGTAGATTACCTCGCTGGGCTCGTCGCGCGTCGTCTTCCGCGTATTGTATATGATTGCTGAACACGTGGTTGTGTATTCGAACCCAGAATTAATATTTGTAAGGTCTGTAAAATGATATTCCGAGTCAGGGTATGCTTAATGTCCTATTTTTTTATTTTCCCTGCACTTGTTCCCTTGTGAACAAATTTTAAAATAAACAGAAATACGTACTGAAGAATTTCAATGAACAATACATAACAGAACATCAAAACTCAATAATTAATGTAACACATGAAGCATGTACTCGTATGTTTTGCGTTGCTAAGCGAAGCCGCTTCACGACTTTGAATAAACGCTACAAAGGTAAGTAAAGTATATTTCTTTTAAAGTAAGATGAATGTTTTATTCGCAATCAGTAGCTTTTAAAAAATATATATTGTACAGCGCATTAATATGAGCTACTCGTAATCCTCTTATATCTGCACCAGTCAACAGACTCGCGGCATCAATATTTAGAAGCTAAATAATAACGATTCTTAGGAAAATACACAAATATATTTGATCTAACTACAACTCGAGTATTCTGATTTAACACGTTGTCACAATGTTTACGTAATCAGATAATATAGTCAACATGTCTCGTGAGCTCATTGGATGAATTTCAATGGCTGTACTGGCAATACCGTCCAACAATATTGGATTAGACAGTGGCTTGGTTGTGTCCTAAAGCCTTTATTACACTATTCAGTTTGTAGAAGTCTAATTAGGAAATCGAAAGATGTTATCCAAGTTAGAACAGTTAGATTTCGATTTAGTTGGATTGGATGTTCTCGACGCACTACTTCTTAAATTGTTTTCGATTTAGAGTTTCTAATAGCATAGTGAAATAAAGGCTTAGCGGAATTTTCTGAGGATTTTTTCGGACTACAGCCAGTTGCAGTTCCACGCGGCACAGCGAGTTATCTTAGCGTGTACACGCGCTCTTCAGTTTCGATATTCAAGGAACTTATTGCTGATCCAGCTCGATAAGGCGGCGACTTTCAAGAAACGAGCATATCTATTTTTGAAAGGCCGGCAACGCATCTGAGACCCCACGGTGTTACACATGTTCATGGGTAGACGAGATCGCTTACCATCAGGTTACACGCTTGCTCGTTTGTCACCTCTATTATAAAAAACACCAGGAAGTAACTTGTATAGATCTAACACATTCTTCAATAGCAAAAACAATCTGTGATTCAAAAATAAAATAAAAAAGCTAACTAAAACAAGCAAATGTTTGTCAACAATGTCTTAAAAATCATCCACAAAATTTTGTTTAGATCCTCACATAAAATTTATTATGAGTAATGATCATAAAAATTTTAGGCATTTTTCTGTTCAGAGATTTTACTTTCTCCATCCATTAAATTTCTCTGTAAGTGGCACGAACTGCCATTTCTTTCATCCATCCATCCATAAACTTTTTCCTTGAGCAACTAACAAAATTAGGCTAAATTAAAAACGGGAGTCCTATTTTTCTGTAGCTTAATTTAGTTAGTGAAATAAATCAGTCTAATTTATTTTCTACAGTCGTCGTCGGCCCGGAAAAATAGATTTAGCATAATTTTTTCCGTAACTTTAATAAAATTTATCTTTTCCTCTCATTATTTTTCTTTATAAAATGATTGGACAAAATTTATAAAAATATCGACATTAGGAACAGTTTTTGTCACAATAATATTTAAAGAAAGTTCAAATCATGTTTGACTGTCATCGTGGCGTGGAGGTTCAGGTGGTCGTCTCGTCACTAACATTGCCGTGCCGAGTGACGTGGTTTGATTCCAAGCAGAGACAAATATTTGCGATATGTATTTTGTATATTTGAAAGATATTTGTTTCGAGTTTAGGTTAGGTTAGGTGTACTTCGTGTCCGCTAACTAAATTATGTAAGTCCCTCGCGATACAGAGTTTCTTCCCTATGCGAGCGTTGTCGTTTTAAAACGAAACGAGTTATTTTATAAATACCAATTAGTAATTTACATACTACATAACGTGAGATACATGAAGAGATACTTCATCATCATCATATCAGCCCAACGACGTCCACTGCTGAACATAGGCCTCACCTAATTTACGCCACTGCGAACGGTCCTGTGCCGCCCGCAACCAACGGCCGCCCGCCACCCTGATCATATCTACTTAGTATTTAATAAAGATACTTACCTAATACCTATATTTAATTGCAATTACATTGACTAAGCCTTAAACAATTTTCGCGCAGAGCTTTTACGTATTTCGCTGTGTATAATATCATGGCAATGGCACAGAATAAAATATTTTAAAAATCAATCTGTATTTAATTACCTAACGAGTGAACTCTCTGCACATACTATGTGTCAGTTAGCAGTCTCGTGACGAGTCACAAACAAAAGTTTAATTTGCCCAGTGCTGACAGATATCGCTCTAATTGCCAAAGGCAGGCGTCTGACGCGGGTTTTAGCTAAAACTGTGGTCAAACTGACGACAAGTACAGGAGCCTGCTGAGTTATAATTAAGTGCAAAAGTTTAGTGTGCACTGTACTGTGAATACTGTGATCATATGAGTACAATGTTTGTTTTGCACTAGTTCTAACTTTATATGATACGTATTCAGGTACTATGTTTATCTTGAATATATGTATATTGTTGCCGGTACTTAATAAATGTTGTTATTTTAAAGAAGTCCTAACTTGATCTTAATGCATATTTTAAATATATTATTATGCGTATTTCTATCGGCCCTTTCGTCTATTGCGTATTAGTGCAAGGTCGAAAAGCCATTATTTTTTTTTTAAATGACTCTACCGTTAATCGTATTTAAATATAAAATATACAACATTGTCCCATAGCTGTGTTGGTACAGAGGGTGACAGACAGTGAGCGCAACAAGTAACGATGAAATATGTCCCTCGAGTGTCGGAGGGTGTCACGCCGCGTCACGTTCTGTGCTCCGCGGCTCCACGGATGAGAATAACTGTTGAAATGTTAAGTTACTGTGAATATAAAAGTATTGCGATTTATTTACTATTTTTTGTGTCACTGTTTAAGTATCTAGTTAAATTAGGTAACCACATTCGTATGTATGGTTATCATAATAATATATTATATGTGTATGTCACTGATGTCAATGTACTCCCCCTAAATGACTGCACCAATTTTGATTTAATTTTAGTGGTTACCTGGATTGTTTAGAATGCACTGCAATTGGGCAATCTGGTGGTTCGAGAAGAGAATAGTGGGTACATAGAATACCTACATGCATCTAAGGATACTGACTTTTTTAAAGTATTTTTTTAGAAGTTAATTATTCCCTTTTCTCTGCTATCAGCTTACACTTTGGAATATATATACATGGGTATAAATTTATTTGTGCATTTATATAGATACAATAATTGCTCTTATTATAATAGTACAAGATTAGATTACAGTATTATATACAGTTGTAAGAGTCGCTTATCGACGCTTTGAGCCATATAAACTGATACAATCTAAGTGGAATAACCTTTGATACGGCTCTTTTTGCTGTTTATTAAATACAGTTATTTTAAGAAATCAACGCTCAGCGAACTTGCTTTATGGTTCAAACGTTATATTGATAGTATCGCATCCTTCAACTGGCAGAGGTCAAATGTTATATTGTGAAGGTCAAATATAACTAACTAATGGTTGTCGTCAATATCCTCGCAAAAATTGTAAACGTTTTTTTTTTATTCTATTTGTAAGAAATAGAACAGAAAGATGAGACCAACTTATAATTATGCCTTATTTTAGATACAAAAACAATTTCACAATACGTCTTTAATAAGCGAAAACGAATAACTTGATTATTTAATGTAAATTCAGACGTAAGCCATAGTTTACTATTACAACACTAATTTGAGAGAGCTCAGTGTAACACATGACATAGGTAATACTAATTCCATGATTAACGACAGAAAAACCTTAAACATTCATTAATAATGAGAAATTTTAAACACACGCCAATCTAAGACATGTACTTGTGTGTCATACAGCGAGTACATAATACGTCGGTAAACACAATCTCAGATTCAATAACGTACTTAAAGGTCACACGAGTACAGATCACGACGGATGAATAACTGATCATTTGTCGACCTTTTGTCACCGAGTTACGTACGGAGCACATTTCAACTCGATATATTTGCTAATGTAACCTTTATAGAACTCTGTACTTCTTTCACTTCACATGAGGTTGGATTACATGCATTTTCCTTCAAAGAAACAACGTTTCATAATGTTATATTTTGAATTCGTTTTGAGACACGGTCAAACTGTTTAATTTTAATAAAAGGGAACAACATATTTATACATAAAAATAAATACTGACTGAGACTAAGTGACAAACGCACAACAAAAAGCATTAAACATTGTGCAACGGCGTACTGTGCGTTAAATGGCAAAATAAAAAATAGACTTTTTGTAATATACCCTGTAAATAAAAACATAACACTGATTTTTTGCAGTTGTATATAAATACCACGGGCAGGAATTCACTTAAATTAAGAACTCAGTATAACGTCAAGATTCGAATGATACCACACTCATTGAAATCGGTTCAGGCATTCTGTAATTAAAGTGAAATATACAAACATAAATTACACTTAACAACCCTTAACTAAAGCACTCCTATAATTCATGAAAAAAGTTATTAAAAAAATAAAATATGTGCTACGTAGCTGTCTACGCCGTAGAGTTAACGTAGCACGAGCTACGATCCACATAACTTTCGTACGTGGTAACACACTGTATATAAAAACGTAACCAATACAATATATTGAGAAGAAACACAAACAAAATACGTACATTTCTCACATATACAAATCTACTATAAATCAAGTAAATTTGCTGTCTATTTACACCTTAATAGATTGCAGCAAGGTTGATATTTGCTTAAATTTGGAAACATCAGATTTGTGCTCCTAAAATAACTGTATGTGAAAGGTTTTGATAAATGCTACTTTGAGAGCGATATTGTAGCGCGGGGTGTCGTTCGTGGCACTCGTTATAGCTTGTTTTATGGACAATATTAATTATAGTGCCATTATTTGTGTAATTAGAAGAATCGAGCGTGGACCAGCTGGATCCCAATCGTATAGTAAATAATATCCACACACTTACGACATCAACAATGAGTATTAATATATAATAATAATAATATTCTACCACATTTACACAGCGCCATCTAGTCCCAAATTAAGCAATTATATTTGCTTGTGTTATGGGTACTAAACAACTGATATACTACTTAAATACATTTTTTTTTGTAAATACATACATATTATAGATAAATTACACCCAGACACAGAACAAACAATTATGCTCATCACACAAAGATTTGTCCTGGGTGGGGATCGAACCTACGACCTCCGGTTTAACAGTCAGGGTCACTAACCACTAGACTAACAGGCCAGTCAATAAAATATAATATATAGTAAATAAAAACCTATATCTGATCTCGACCTTTTTTTTTTTTTTTTTTTTTTTAAGAGGGGAAATGCATTACGCATACCGCCCCGTGCGGGGACACGGGACGGTTATGTGGGACTCGCCGGTCTGAAAAGGACCGGAATACCCACTAAAACCCCTCTGTGCACCGTCGCTTCGCCGTAATGGGTGGGCCCTGGAACTTGATACAACATCAGCAGCCCACCCAGCGACAGCCCCTTACGGGGCACCGACACCGGGCCCTTTCAGGCCCTAACACCGAACGACAGCGTCCGGGTGCACCGGGGACGCTGTCGACCTTCGCGGAAAGGAGCGGGTGAGGGAGTGAACCCCGATCCCCCACCCGCAGCCTTTACTATGGCGGCATCAGGCGCATATGCGCTCGCTGACGCCGCCCAGTTCGCCGGCGGCGGATCGGCTCCGCAAGGGCAGATTCCTCCCGGAGCCGCTCCGCCGCCTCCTTCTGCGAGATGACTTCCTCGCAGAAGGATGCGACCGCTTCCCAACTCCTGTCTCTGCCGGCCATCGAGCTCATGACGGCCGGCAGCGAGAGGTCCTCCCCAACGACTGCGACGAGGCCACGGCGCAGCCCTTCCCACGCCGGACAAAACTCCAGCGTGTGCTGCGCCGTGTCGTCGTCGCAGTCGCAGTGGTGGCAGACGGGACTCGATTCCCTCCTAGCGACCCTGTACAGGTAATGCCCGAAGCACCCATGCCCGGACAAAACCTGCACCAGTCGGAAAGAAAGGGTCCCGTGCTGCCGCCCCATCCACTCCAGCAGGATCGGCCGGAGCGCCTCCACGGTCCAGAATCCGGCCCGTGGAGCTATTGCTGTATATATTCTATACAGTCTATATATCATATACAGTCACACAATTAGTAAGTAAGTAAAATTTATTCAAGTAATAAGGTATGTATAAGTAAACAGAACTCTTAAAAATAAATTAATGTAGGGAACAAAAATTTATGATTAGCCTGTACTAGGTAGTAAAACCTGTGCTACAGGCGGTCTTAGGTCAAACACTCTTTTACTCCTTACAATGTAGAGAGAACAAGAATGTGTAAAAACTATCTAAAAAAAATCATAATAAAACGAATAATAAAACTAAACAAACAATTAAACTACAATTCAATTATAAATATGTAACAGCTTATTTGATTACAACTAACATATTTTCGGTTTGGTCATAGGACAAACTTTGCAAATAATTATAAATAATCGACTTACATCTAAAATAGTTAAAATCGAATATAGATAACGCCTTATTTACTTTCTTATACAAAAAAGGTCCTAAAAAGGGATAATAATTATTTGTAAAAATATATCTAGATTCTGAAATTGTAATGCAAATATTATATTTCCGCCTCTTGGTGTTAGTGATGTTAGGGTCGTACGTAAGCGCAGTGTGATGTTTTAGTACAGTAGACAAGATAAATAGTTGGCGAACTGTTAAAACTTTACAATTTTGGTATAATTGGACCGTCGGATATCGGAAAGGGCGAGAGGTAGCTACTTTAAGGATGGTTCTTTGGGCTCGTTCTACTCCTAACATTACGGTTTTTGGAGCACCTCCCCAAGATGTTATACAGTATTGTAGGATGGATTGGCATAATGCTTGATATACTTGTATAATGAGCTTCTGATCTGCAATGTGTCTTAATGTTTTAAAAACAAATATCAGTTTCCGAACACGTTTGGTTAAAGAGGAGATATGTTCTTTAAAAGAAAGAGTCTCATCAATAATGATTCCCAGATATAATCCCAGATATAATTATTATACACTTCATTCATTTCTTTTACTCACACAAAACAACTAAGTTCAGTCACCTTTTTTTATCTTCCATTTTCATCATTACTTTGATAGATACTGATTTACTTACTGATCAGCACAACACACATCAGGTGGTGGCCTTGTGACCTGTAATACAGTTTGTTAAACCTACCTCAGGCACGAGTCTCTCACAATGTTCCAAAGTAATCATTCTGAAGAGAAACTACATAATTTTTATTATTATAATATGTATTAAAAAGGACACATACGTATTGCCGTGTAGAGGCGGATTTAGAATATATAATGTCACTACCCCATCTCAACCCGTGGGTGTCGTAAAAGACGTACAAGTGCACTGCGAGAAAAGTTTATGGGTTGAAATGATGAATGATGAATTAATAATCCAATAAGGTATAAACTATGCTGATGCAATATCTTCTGCTAGTTGAAACCTACAAATATAAAAAAAAATAATTTTACAATATCTTTTATTAGTAATCTTTAAATTTTCAACTTATTCACATTTTTTTATAACATCATATTATACATTTTATATATACATATATCACTTTCTGTTATAATTTTATTTCTCCATCACAGTATGGCCTCATCCAATCACAAAATGTCAAACAAAACAAAGTGTTGTACTTCGTGTATCCATGTACTGTACCTACATGTTACACTCAGTCTCAAATATCAAAGTCGTGTCATTTTTAAACACCTAAAATGAGCACTCCACTTATAGCCGTAAGTAGGTGTGTGCGACCGTCCTTTCATTCTATGTCAGTGGGTTAATTAACAAGGGTAATGCAGGAATTTGTGAATAACCCTAAATCTTAACCCTCCACGCGTCACCGCTGAACTTTATCAAGGGTTCAGCTATTTGTTCATTAACATAACGCATTCATTCCTATCCACGAACTTTATTTCACTTTCCCCTTGCGGTTATAAAACTTATTTTCTTTTCTTTACAAATTATATCGAAAATATTCCTGATGAACTTAGAAAGCCAATACGTATTACGTAAATTATAAACATAAGACCTTTTATCAACAAAGGCTATAAGTCTGAATTTAAATACCATATCTAAAATTCGAGTGTATTTCAGAACGAAGCTCAATGTAGCTACTAAAATGTACTTGAGCACAGACAAAATTTGATATAATAATAAGTAATAGTATTCACCGCTGGAGGAGGTAAGCAGGCGACGTTGTTCCCGTATGCCAGATATCACCATTCCACCGACCACCCAAACCCATAGCCCAACTTTATTTGACTCCATAACATCATTCAATAGCTTTACACTTACCAGTGACAAATCATAGCTGTACTACAATAGTGCAGCTGTGATATGGCAGCGGTAAGTGTCTCATCCCATTCTAAATTAAAATTCTTTAAGGGCCTCTGCGTGTTGGACCTGTGTCTCCGCGTAAGCCTTCCAAAAGGACCGGGTATACTTCTCACCTTAGCAGAGAGAAGTATAGCCGTGAAAAAAGAGAGTAATATAGTATGTATATAAAAAAATCCTCTATCTAAAAATACCTTTGCGCGTCAACAAATTTGAGAATAGTACACAGACAAACTTATATCATTTACTAGCTGTCATTTTCTCCACCTTAGTCTGCATTTGTACTTATCTAAAACACTTCATGCAAAAATGCAACCTGTTTCATATTATACAAAAACTATTGTTGAATAAACGTATATGTATGTATGTATGATCGGCCACGAGCCACGTCGACGCGACACGTCCTATAGAAGCCTATCAGCATTTCTCATCCAGCCTCCTATCATATATTATATTACAATCCACGGCGACATTCAAACAACTTTGCTTATACCAACAAACTATAACTCGAAACTTTAAATAAGAAACGTGATTTTATTTATAAGCCAGTTCGAGCTGCAGAGCGGCGGCGGCGGCGGCGGGGGAACACTCTTTGTTATTGTTTAATTAAGTTTGTGAACGTATTTTTATTAAGATTACCTCTGAGATGTAGGGCCGGCCCACTTTTGTTCGTAATCAAATAAATTGTGTAAGAGCCTACCGCTTTATCGTTGTTGTAATGATAACCAGGTCTGTACACAAGTTATCTTCGGGGCCCGAGCAGGGGGGGCGGAGAGACTCTCACAACACCCACAACTCAAAACTCTGATTATAATTATTTGAAAGAAACGAGCGAAGCACGCTTTATAAATAACGTAGATACCTTTTGTAAAGTTGGGCTTACATTAAATATATTAATATTATCCTTAATTTTTTAACCTAACAGTTGCGTGATAGCCTTCAATATATTTAAATTATGTAAGTATGTTATAATGTAAATCTTCAAGTTGTTTTTTTTTTTAAGTTCTGTTCAAAAGAGTACAATAAAAATAGAAATTCTGATCTCAAGCATTGAAGCCACAGCTTTACTATACAAAAACTCAAAGTACCAATACACAAACGTTATCAAACAACAGTTGTTCCGAACCTCAATCGTTGGTTTATATAACAACAAAACGTAATGTGTTCACTCACAATACACTTGATGCGTCGCCCCGCCCCGCTGTCGTCCCGTCGTAGTCCAGCAGTCGTTCAGCCGTCGTCTCGCTGTCGCCGCAACAATGCCCGTCCGCCGGGACAACTGACGAAGGGATGAAACCTTTCTAACAATTTGTTTTCCAATATTTTATACGTCTTATTGTGTATTTCACTATTTGTGTCACAATAGTATAATGATGTCTTGTATTGAATCATTTTATAACAAGTTGGTCTATGATTTTTGTATGTTGTAATGATCATCAACACCAATAAACCTTTCTATCATAGCGATATGATAGAATGGCCGGAGACATTTAACTACTTATAGTTGAATAGCACATATATTAGACCATGTAACAAGTTGTAACCAGTATTTGACCATTGTGACGTATGTGTATTTGACCACTGTATCTACAATGCTGTCTTATTACTAGGTACATAGAAATACACATCTTCCGAAATATACTCTATAAATTAATTTATAATGACAGCGCACTCTTTTGTCCAACTATATTGTATACCTAAAATAATATTTGACCGAGCCTATTCCATCCCTCTCGGGGTAAAAGAACTAAACTTACACAATATATCATTATCCACACCTAACTTTAGTAAACGTCACGCAAACTCGATAACTTGTCGCGAAATTTTGAAGATACAAAACTTTGCAAGTATTTGTAAATGTTAGTTTTCGATATAAAGTTAGTAGAGCGTCGCGCGTCGTTACTAACGTATGGCTAGGGTATGTAGGAGTATCTAAGGCTCTATTGTCTGTACACAAACTGGCATTCAAGCACGTTCACTAAGGCTGATTTTGTGGTCGCAGTCGGTTGTTTGGTTTATCTATAGTTAGTTCCCAATATCAATACGGAGTCTAGAATTATGACTAAATTATAATCAGCTCGTCATATTTAGCCGATTTGGCTATGTGTAGGTTTGTAGTTATAAAATTATGGTTCTAAGGTATTTTAAATCAATGAGGTCATCTCAATTTATCTATACATAGACTTATAATATACTGTGATAAAAATCTTTTTAATTTACTCATGCTGCCCCGCTCAGGGAAACGGAATAGTTATGTGAGCTCGCTGGCTTGTAGATGGCAGAAGGCCAGTATACCCACTAAAACTTCTCTATGTACCAAATACGAGTCGTTTGAATATGATATTTATGACATTAGCGACAACACGTCATGACCCTGACACATCACATCTGGGTGCCTAGTGCGAGTTTTTTTACGAATTCACGGCGTAAAAGTAAACGCAGATTTGTATGGTATTGAAATCACTCCATCTGGTGGTTACTTTAGGAAACATTTGTTCTGAGTGTGAGTTTTTCCTCTATGTAGTGTATTTTTTACGTGCCGAAACCGTTTTTGCACGTTTAGCGTTGGTGCACGTGATTGGTTAACTCCAAACTGCGTCAACAATTGTGCGAGTGCGAGTTACATATTTTGACAGTTTATGAAGTAAAGTAAGCAAACGTGAGAAATACGCGATCGAAAAGTTTTCACCTTGATTTTTATAGTGACAAGTGACATATTGAAAAAAAGTAAATAATATTAATATTGTAATTATTGTCGTAATTATATTATAAACATTGTATTAGTTGCCTAGGCACATATAAAATATATCTACCTGATTTTAATATAATAATATAATATAATATATTCTACCACATTCACACAGCGCCATCTAGTCCCAAAGTAAGCAATTATATTTGCTTGTGTTATGGGTACTAAACAACTGATATACTACTTAAATGCATTTTTTTTTGTAAATACATACATATTATAGATAAATTACACCCAGACACAGAACAAACCTTGATGCTCATCACACAAAGATTTGTCCTGGGTGCGGATCGAACCCACGACCTCCGGCTTAGCAGTCAGGGTCACTAACCACTAGACCAACAGGCCAGTCTATCTTTATTGTTTATATTGTTTAAGTTAATATAGGAAATAAAAACCAATAAGGAACTCATTTTGAAGCAGCCTTTTATTTTAATCAGACCTAATACATTATTATGTCTACATTGCTTGAAACTATTATAATCTGTCAGTACTTCCATCATCCACAGCCTATTTTGCTCTCTACGCTGCTGCAGTTAGATATTTCTCCAATAATCTTCAGCTTCATCTGTAACAAATATACATATGGATTGTGTTTAAATTGTTAGACATTTCAAACACGTTGGAAACTGAGACCCCCCTAGATTTACCTTTTTACCCGACTGCAAAAAAGGAGGGTAATGTTTTTATCTACTGTGATTGCACGTCTACAACAATTCTATAAAATATTGCTGACTGGCAGACGAATTATTGCTTAGCATTCTAATAGACTTTATTTGATATGAGTAAATGCTGTCCATATAAATTTAATCTCTTTAGCATCATTATCACCCTCTAGACAATGACCTACGATGCATGATTGCATATTTCGGCAAAAAAATGTGAGCATTAAGTATAACATCAATACATACCTTGTCATATTCATTTCGAAGTTCCATCATGATTTTTTCATATATTAAGTGTGGCTCTCTTCACAGTCAATGATGTTGGACCACATACTATTTGCATTGTAGACTGGTTTACTGATATTTCCATGTGCAAGAAGTAATTTTACAAAATAATATAACTTTCACAAAACAAAAATTCATAAGTAACACTAGTAACTTGTTTACTACAAGTGTTCCATAAATTTATGGAACACTTGTAGTAAACAAGTTATTAATATTAGGTACTTTTCTTCCTTTCTTATAAGTTTGTATAAATTAAAATACAATGAAATATAAAGCAAGAGGTTGTTAGGACATGACATGTGTCAAAATATAAACAAACACGATATAACTACGATAAATTCGAGTGACAAGTTATTCTATTAAACCGCCTTATAAAATATCATTTTAGATTTGTTTGGGTAATCTCAAGACGTAAATGTCGTACCAACGCTACAAAAATAACATACCGTTGTCACGGTGAATAAACGGGGTTCGAAAAGTTAGGTTCGGTAAAACCCACACTCGCTTATTGTCGAAGCTCGAAGCGTTTATTGTTAGCTCGGTTTTCACGATGGTAAAAGTCATTCGATTTATATAATAAAACTCGCACTAGGCACCCTGTTAGCGCTGTGTGGACGAAGCCTGTACAGTGAACAGTCACGTCGATACTTGTCCAACTCAGTTACGTCCCAGGTGTACCTACACCGTTTAGGATTCTGTTCTCGCTTCTACAAATTAGACTAAATTGAGAGAGCAGAGCAGCGTCCAAGTCCAACAACACTTCTAGTGACTTTAAGTTGCTATTTGTGCTTCATTCTTTACGATATGTTTAGGTACCTGATGAGAGTAATCAAAGAGCATCATCGAATATCTCCACAATTTTTTAAAGATAAATCATGATATTCATACTTACGGTACATAGATCTATACTGCATTTGTTTGTATTGTATTGTTTTGAGAAAAATAAATGTGTTTAACGTAATAATTATCATATAAAAGTAATATTACACTTTAGCCAGAACAAATCTTATGCAATTTTCAACCATATCTCGTCTATCTATCTAAAGCATATAATGAGATTTGTGGAGAGGTGGATGTGTTTTTAGATAAGTTACATATATTTAAAAAGTTGTTTTGAGACTGTTAAGAGACTTAAATTGTTAATATTTTATTATTGGTTTTTGTTTTCTACCCTAATTTTTATATACTTATAGATATTTTAATTTAATATTTTTTTGAATTAAATACTCTGTGTTACCTTATTAGTTTTATTACGCATGTTGTGACACTTTAAAATGTTGTGCATTTGATTTAATACTAATGTTAACTTTATTTTTAGATGTAAGCATTAATGTAACAACTACTAGTTGTCCAAATAAACAATAAATAAATAAATAATTATAAATATGATAATTATTACGTTCAAACGAACGTTCAACTATCAAAGAAGTTCACATCATACTTATTCAATAATTTTATTGATATAAGCGCGGGTCATACTCAATTAATACAATATAACATGAACAATAATATTTCTCTAAATGTATGACATCAAAAATTTCTTATTTAGTCGACAGCCCTATTCTGAATTAAAAAAAAATATTTGAAGAACTGTGCATCGGACGTATCTGGTTTTTTTATAATAATAAATATTTATAAATAGATAGAGAACAAATGAACTAATAAAACACAATTTATTACTTCAATATAACGATGTAGTAATTAGCACAAAGATATTCGTGAATTAATTACAAGTAACGACTGTGTGTGATGTTTTCATTATCTTCTCTTTAGGTCGCATCGTTCTTTGTGGCTTTCAAGAATATATATTTGTATGTACTCACATTAAATATTACGTAATTTGCCTTTACTTTGACTTAATATTTTAGATATAATAATGCCGCTACCACAGAAATGCCGCTACACTGCAGTTGCAACCTTAAATACAAAGGCGATTTCACGATGATGCAAAGTGTATGAAAACATTTATAGTACAGTTATTTGCAGTTTGTTACAAAATGTTACCTAATATAATATGTTTAATAAGGTTTAAAGATGTATGTTAGAATCGTAGCAAGTGGAAGGAAATGGTCTCTGCCTACCCCTCTGTTGGGAAAGGGGCGTGATCTATATGTATGTATGTAATAAGGTTTAATAACATGTTATAAAAACAATGAGGTAGCATGAATAAGTATGCAAAAAAAATGTTACTGGGTCTTAGAAATGTTCCTAAAACCAAGGATTGTATAAAAATAATGGCTATCAAAAAATAAGATCTATTATTAAAATCGTCGATTGAACTTTGTGCTTATTTATGTTCAATAGTGTTCCTTAGAAATAGTAATAAATCTAAATCAAATTTATAAACAATGAAATAGAAAATACTATTTCAAAGAAATGCGTGGGTTTAAGATGAAATATGTAATATTGTGCTATTGATCCATTAGTGTCTTTAGAAGTTTTGTAAGTGTTTTGCTTTTGCGTCGGCGCATGATCTAGCACAGCAATCTTCGTATATATTTAATTCTTAATTGGAAATAGATTTAAAATTACCAACAAGTAATGTCCAATTGCTATATGTGTTAGTTTGAGCTTTTGTCTATCTTTCATTTTCATTGTCTTCGTTGAAACGAAGCAATGTTCATTACAACAAGTAAACGTACAACTGCCAAAATATAACATAAAACGTAAGTATCTACACAACAACAGACAGAACAGATGTGCAAATCAACATACTTACGAACCAGCAGAACTCTCTTCATAATTTTCACCTGTTTCTTTTACATATGTATGATAGAACAACAATTTTTTATCCATTTTTAGCATTAATGCATAAATTGCACCTATATGTTTGCGATTATTGTTCATAAGACGAGTATAGACGTAGCTACTACAATTTTGTAAGCCAACTAAAAGCCTATCGCATTGTCTGTTAGAACAGCTCATTTGTAATTCTATGTACCATTAGCTCGATATCTTAAACATTTATGTGTCCTAGTGCACTTTGGTGCACTCCCAACCTGTTAGTGCTCACTTAAAGTCTTTAGTGCTAGGGGTGACACGCCACAAGTACGCAAAGCATACGTTTGTATTCTAGACTTTGTAGAATAATAATATAATAATAATAATAATATTCTACCACATTCACACAGCGCCATCTAGTCCCAAAGTAAGCAATTATATTTGCTTGTGTTATAGGTACTAAACAACTGATATACTACTTAAATACATTTTTTTTGTAAATACATACATATTATAGATAAATTACACCCAGTCACAGAACAAACTTTTATGCTCATCACACAAAGATTTGTTCTGGGTGGGGATCGAACCCACGACCTCCGGCTTAGCAGTCAGGGTCACTAACCACTAGACCAACAGGCCAGTCGTTAACGAATAACTTTATAATAAGTCGAATAACTTTATAACCTAATTTTGCTTACCATTTGTACACCGTAGGTTTATTGGCCACCATCGTAGTTCAATCGTAGTTTAACAAATTAATTATTTTGCAACAAATTCTTAAGTTTTGGGGAAAATCCAACACTGCCAGCCGTAGAAAATTGTATTTATATTTGAATATAGGTCTATTGCTTGGCTCATCCATGTAATGAATTTATATATATACTAAAAGTATAAGTTTTATGGAATACCATGCCTACTCTTGCAAACAAGCCCTGTATCGCAGGGGACTTAACAAACAAAAAATTCACGGACACAAACACCTTTTTTAACAGACAATATCATTGGACCAAAGTACACCCAGATATGAAACCAATATCTATGAATTCGCTGCCAACCCTAAAGGTGCATAATAGTTCGAGGCGTCGAACGATACAAACTATTTCCATTAGAATCGACGAAAACTTGCACTACCACCTACTTAGAGATTCCGCTTAGACCATGAATATTTTATTGAGAATTGTATAAGAATTACAAGTTTCTCTTTTTCTCCACGTGTGGGTAAATTGTTAAATAGTTGGTAAATTGTTCAACCGTTCATATTTTATGATTCCAATCATAAAATGTTTCGGAGTCTGGTCGGCTCAATTAAATATTAAAAACACATTCGTGACTAACGTGACCGACAGACAAAATATTGTCTATCAGTCAGTTAGTATAATGAAATATGTATATTGAAGTCATTTTACTTCAAAACTATGCATTATGTGCTCAGAAATACAAATAAACGAACACAAGTTTCTTGTTTGTAAAAAATTCAATGAAATGTCATTTTCCAGATTTTCAGGGACGTAATTAAAGAAGATTTTATCAATTTTAAAGTTTAATACATTGGACACTAGATCAACAACAAAACACGGTGACCGCTACTGATCATAATCGGTCATGGTCGATCACAGCGCGACAAAGAAGGTTCAGCTTTAATAATTAAGTTTATGTTACTAACTAACTAAACATATAAGACATAACACAACGTCACCCCATAGCGTGATAGCTTTTTCCCCGAAGGGGTAGGCAGTGATGTACCACATCGACATTTCACCAGCTATGCACATTTGTTGCCAAACTGCTAATACTGTGAATTTCATGATAGAAAACCAAACACCGTTTTTGCCTTGCCCCGGAACCGAACACTGCCTACAGCGCCAGACAGCTACTAACTACCCGTGTAGGTAATATACACATTATACACGGGTAGTTAGTAGCTGTCTGGCGCTCATATCATCATAATCAACACAAGGATATTACATTAGCATATAATATGTAGTTAGATACAGAACACAGGCAAGTTCTCGTAAATTATATTTCCTGACGACACGAGTGTGTGTGTCGCACTTGTAATTTATTTACTGACTCTATTGAAATTTATGTAACAAATTTACTATCTGTTCTCGCTTTGAGCAACAAGAATTATGGTGAAAGGTTTTAGATTTAGATCGTGGCCTTCCTATAGTTCGAGGAGTACCTAATGCAACAGCAGAAAAAGAAATAGCATGAGAAGTGACCGCCTGACAGAAGAGTCCGTTGAACGTCATCTTCTGTTACCCACAGATGATGATCATCTTTCATTTCTATTGCAGTGTAGTGCAGGATATAATGCTCTCCTAACACGCGTCATAACACTCGGTCCCCCACCTTCCGCTTGCAGTCCAACCCATCGACCCATTTTTAAGTCAGAATGATCGGAATCATCATCAGCAACCCATTAATGCCCCACTGCTGGGCTCCAGGTCTCCTCTCTTCTATCTAGAGAGCTGAGAGAGAATGTCTTAAACAAATTTGAGAAAAGAATGTCATGCCTAATTAAGAAATAAGGTCGAAAAAAATTTGTCCACGAACAAAATCATTTAATTGTAGGTTTTGGGATTATTTATCAATTAATTTTAAGTTGTTAATGAAATTGTTCAGTTTTTCTTCATTCTTAATAGAATTTCGTAACTTATTATAAATTTTAATAGACATAACTAATGGACTATAAAAATGCATAGTTAGGTGAGAGGTAGGTAGGTTTAGTCTATGTAAATCATCACTCCGTGTACGGACGAGGTAACAATTAATTTAAGCAATCCTTTTCCTCCCAAAATACCGTTAGAAGAAGGGGGGGCGCAAATCACAATAACTCTGGGTTTCTTTCTCTGGTAGCAGTAGTTAAATAACTTGAGAGACCTGTGCCCAGCCGCCCTGTGATCTGATTGATACTAGATGATGATGAACCGACGACATATTGTTACTCGAAAAAAAGAAAGAATTAATTTAAACACCAAAACCGCGTCATAATAAATTGATTTCTATCAAACATTCAGCATTATGCACTTATAATGAACTTATAGCTAATACTTAAATACCTTTCTGATCAAGTTGTTATATTATCACTTATCAGCTCGATGCTATCAATGTTTTGGTTATGTAGTCTTATTAACTTCTAGTTTACAGATCACAGTATAATGCATTGCAATAATTATGTAACTACTAGTTTTATACCGCGGTTTCACCTGCGTGTAATTGATGCACGGCAACTTTTAAGTAGGTATCCATGGACCACTGAGGAGGTCACACGGTGGGTTCAAGTGGAAAGAAGGCTTTTTCCATTTAGAGATGTCAATACATGACGCCACATCACTAAATATAATAAAGTCCCCCAGGCGCATGAGTATGTCTGTATGAACGTTATAAACTCGAAAACTGTGTTAAGATTAGTAAGATGTTTACAATCGTATCTGCGACTTACAGATAAGATGCGTCATTCTGACCTCTATTGAGCCGACAACTAGGTAGCTATCGGTTTGGGTATTTCCTGTGTTTATAATATGAGGAAAGAGTTACCTTACTTTATTTCTGTGCTAGCAGCATTCCGCGTTTCCCCATTGAGCTCTGGAGAATTCAATTTACTAGAAGACCTTTGTAGAGTGGAACTGATTCTCGCTGAAAATCTCTTTATAACCTACTTTTCTTTAGCTATGTTTAAATTACGAAGGCAGTATCTTCAGCTAATTATTTTTTTCTACACGGAACGTAACTTCTACACAAAGTTTTAAGTATTTCGAATAACAGACCGGTTTATCAAAACCAAAAACACACAATTACACAAATGAGGCACAAGAATTTTGTTGTTATGGACCATCTCCTCTTTGTTAGTTTGTGGGCCTGGCCCCTGGTTAGGCAGAGCACACTTTGCGTATTACATGTCTATGGTATGGAGATTGTCCAAGATACGGTAAACACTTTGTCGGTTAGATAAAACGCTTGTCTGTACAATATGTCAATCTATTAAAATATAAATACCACCAATAACTTCCACCTGCTACGAACCTTATATTATTATAAACATAATTATTTTCTCTTATTAGTCTTATTTCTTATATAGTCAATACTTAATTTTCATATGATATGATATTATATGTAGATCGGTTTGACAGTGAGTTATGAATGGCCGCAATATCGCTCAACGTGTCACGCAACACATAGGAACTTGAACGACGACCTGCTCGTCGAACGTGTTCAATAAAATATGGGATAACAGTTGGTAATATAACCAACATGGACACGGAAATATTGTGGGAAATAACTCACGAAGAGTTTGTTACTGAGTTTAGTTAGTGGTTAACGGACCGGAAAGTCTAACCGTCTCTGAACTACCCTCATTGAGGCTGTCAATTAAGAATGTTTTTCTATAAAGGCCTCTGTGTGTTTGTTTGTCCCCACGTAAGCCTCTCAAATAGTCCAGGTGTACTTCTCACTCTACCTCTGTAGAGTGAGAAGTACACCAGTTTATTTATGAAGGGAAAAAATAAATTATATTAATAGTAACCAATTAACATCCCACAGCTGGGCACGGCTATCCTTTTTGTCTTTCTAGAGAGCTGAGAGGATTTAGGCCATAATCCACACACGCTGGCCTAATGTAATGTGGGTTGATCCTCAAAATGCTTTCCTTCACCGTTAGCAGATAGTAAGTTACATAACTACTACATTTACAATCCGCAAAACTTACTCTGCCTCAGTGACATTCAGACAAAACTAACAAATAAAACAAAGTTTTTCATTCTTTTTATTCTAAAAGAATGAACGACCACTTTACAAGTAAAGATATTCTGGCAAGAGAGAGAGAATAAATTTATTGTATTGAGTGTCAGTAAAATCAAGGTTTTCTATTTCATTCATTTTTATAGTATTAAATGTAATAAAAATTCTAGAAATACATACACCTATAGGTTAAAACAAAATCAATTTGGTAAAGCTTATGGTTTAATGAAAATCTTTAAGTAGATACTTACAGGAATACAAGACGACGGAGGTACAAAAACTAATAAAAAAAAGTGATTCAATTTTTTTTAACTAACCTTGGGTGGACTACAGAAATTCAAATACAAAAAAAAAATATAAATACACATAAGAAATTTTAACCAGATGTTTAGAAGCACTAACATAAACAAAAACTGTACAATTCTGACAATATTACATACATCAGCTAAATACAATATTTTTCAATAATAAATAAAGGCAATATTTAGTTTAAGGCTTGTCCTTGTCTAAACCATATCTTATGGCTGAGTTGTAACTTGTACTTATTTAGATTATATGTACAGACAACTAAGATTCAAGAAGTATAGTCTTCAAACAAGGTTCAGATCAGATAGGTAATTCGATCAATCTTGTGGAACAGATGATCTGATTCGAACCGCCATGCCGCGGCACCGCGCCGCCGCGCTAATTATTTTTTTTATTATCCTCCATTACAAACTGCGCAGCTCTCTCTCCTATGGCAAGGGTGACAGCTTCAGTGTTGGCGCGAGGAGGGAAGGGCAGCACGCTGAGGTCAGCGACCCTGAGGCGCTGCACGCCACGCACCCGGAGCCTCTCGTCCACCACCGCGCCCAGCTGCGCCGTGCCCGCCGCGTGGTACACCGGGCTCGTCATGTGGCGCACGTAGCACCTCCAGTACTGCGTCGCGCCCTCCTCGTGCCGAGGACATCCGTCCAGCTGCAAATGGAGCAGTGACGAGGCGTGATCTTGGAACGGGGGCGTTGCCACGATTTGTGCTACGATTGCGATAAATTCCGTCATATCATCTAAATCTTTTTCACAAGATAAAAAGTTTGGGAAAATAGCAGGACGTGCCAACGGATCTTTACTAGCTAGCCGCACGTTACCTTTTGAACTTGGTCGAAGTAGTACCGGCTCCATCGTGATAAAAGCATAGTCCTCGTTTGCTTCACTCAACTGATCCATCACGTTGTCATTGAATCCAGTCGCCCTTTGAACTAGCCGTTTCGCCAGTTTTATCAGGTACCTATTTATATAAGCGTGAATAATCTGTAGATTAGGAACCTCACAGTCACTACCGTCATAACTCTTATTGACCAACTGACGCAGCACCTGATCATAACAACGTGAGTTAATGAACGCTGTGATGTCTGTGAGACCGTTAGCTTTGGCGGAACCGACAAGTTTCACTAATATCTCCGCTAATTGAGTTGCTGCTGCCACTATAGACTGTACTTTATCTCTTTCTAAGGACCCACCCTGAACTTTCACAAATAACATAGGCAATGCATGGTCTGTCATCCCTTCACCCACAGGCAGAGTTACTTTTACTGGTATACCCATACTCTCCAAATGATCTGCTGGGCCGACACCTGATAGTAACAATATTTGTGGTGTCCCGATAGCACCAGCACTTAATATTACCTCTTTCTGAGCGAACAGTCGTACACTTCGTAAACCTTGAACAGCTGTGACACCTTTTGCAACTTTTTGATCATCAATAATTACTCCTGTACACGTAGCATTTTTAGCTACTTTGAGTCTCTGCTTAACGTCCTTTCTGGACAGGTATCCTCGCGCTGTGCTCATCCGCTTTCCTTTGTAGGCATATCCTATAACCTGGCTAAATCCTATTTGTGATTCTGCATTGACATCAAAATTTTCTGGAAAACTGAGAGATCTGAATGCGGTTTTAAGCCTGGAGTGCCAAGCATTTTTCGGATCGTCGAAAAAACCAATGCGCATAGTTCCAGTAGTATTGTGGTACGGTCTTGAGGAAGCTGGGAGCTTATCGAGGTCCTGCAGACCTTCGTAGCGTAGAAAGTAGGGCATGAGGTCGTCGAAGGTCCAGCCGGGAATGTCTCGCAGTTCTTCGAAGTCCTTCTTCCTGTTGCCGCGAGTGTACATCATGTAGTTAATAGAGGTAGAACCTCCGAGGCACTTGCCGCGTGCGAAGCGACAAGCCTGATTGATGGACGAGAGACACGACTTGTTGTTTGATATTGTCTCATAGCGCCAGTCGATCTTTGAACCCATCAGACCCATGGCCCCACCAGGAATCTGCGGTAACGTACAATGTTACATAAACATTTTCAATTACATGTCATTGAGCAGCTTACTACAGATAAATACAATGAGACGTCGTGTTTTGGATTGCAACTACAGCCTCTCTAGTTTACTAATTTGGGGCCCTCATTGACATAGCCCTCAAATAGTGTATAATAAAGAAGTAATATACCTCAGAGAGGAGACTGGGATCACCGCCAGCTTCAAGCAGCAGCACCTGGTTGTTGGCGAGCGCGAGCCTGGAGGCGACGGCGGCGCCCCCTGCGCCCGCACCCACCACTATGTAGTCGAACGTGTCACCATCTACAACAATATTTTACAATACAACTGTTAACATTTTCTATTCACATTTAAATCCATTCAATAGCTAATATCTTGTTACTCGAAGTCGCGCGAGGCTTCGCTCCCCTCGTTCTGTATGCTCAGCTCCTTTTAGCCGTACCGTGATGTTATAGCCTATAACCTTCCTCAATATTCTCTCTTCTCTTTTTATAATATTATTATAGTTTAGATAAGGCTTATACTTTTTCTTTATAATAAGTAAGCACATACTTACTACGATAACAATTAAAAACATACTAAAAAAAATTGGACAAATAAGTATTAGTACTTATTTCCAAAAAAAGTGATGTGTGATACAGGAACATTTACTAATTATTTATTTGATGTTTAGAGTGGCAAAAATAATGTTTTCCATATATTTTGGTAAACAAACAAAAAACTTGCCGATGTAAACTGAGAGAGAGAGACCCGCTCTAAAATTGTATTTTTTATCCAAAAGTTGTTTAATTGGTATAAATAACCTTGTAACGCCACGTTGTCGGGATATTTATATTCATCCACTGCGTCCACCGCGCGTATCCATCCATCCGTCCACGACAATAGCGCGAGCGGCCACAGGAACCTGCAGAACATAATTTTAAAAAGTAAGTTGTAGTAAGTTAAAACAGCCATTACTCTTACACAGCCAGAGATTAGAGAAGATACGTTAAAACAACGAAGCTGCTAGGAACCAGTCCAATAATACTCTCCATTTTTGCAGAGATTCGTGGTCAGCACTGCGATGTGAGTGGATAATTATATTATTTATTGACTATGATTGAGTGACTGGACCAATGTAGTGTTCTAGTGCGTACTTTGAGCGAATGCAAACTGTTAATTTAAAAACTAGTGGGTATTCACACGCTCAAAGCACGAACTAGAACTACCTATTCCCACACATTGAGAATATTTACCTAAACCGCGTCATTGTAAAACACAGTCAAGGTTTAAACTGAGTTCTATAAAACATTCAGCACAACTCTCACAAGATAATAACTTATACAATACCTGCTAAAATCAAGTTGTCTTTTAAATACTCGATGTTATCATTATTTTAGTAATGTATTAACCTCTACGGATCACGGCAGAGGCCGTTGCTACAATTATGTTATGACTAGTGGTCGTCCGGGGTTTAACCCGCGTATAATTTAGCTGCCATGACCATAGTATCTATTTTCTCCTTTACAAATGAATTTACAAAAATTCTTTCGCAGTGCAGATCCAGTTAAAAGCCTTAAGCCATAGTCTAGATATTTTTTTATTTCCGAAGGCCAATACTGCCAGAGGTGGTTCCGCCTACCCCTACATAACTTTGCCAACAGTAACGTCTGAGCAAGCGCAGCCAAGAATGTGGCTGTGCAATGCGATAAGTGGAAAAGCCCATAGTCTTCTGCCAAGAGTGATTCTGTCATTATTCAGAAAAATACACCCAGTGTAAAAACTTATGTATATAATATTGTTCATAGCTTCACTCCTACGATATATATAAGATATAGCTCGGGGTCCTACTAAGTACACCAACTTTGTCTTTAATTAAGATCCGCTAGATGTTTAGTTGTGAATTCAGACAGAGAGACAGGTTCACTTCCGCGTTTATTACATTATTATTCATAATTCTTATAAAAATAACAAGGCACTTTTATTGGAATAGATAAGTTGCGTTATCCATCGCACCGGCGTGACCCGTGGAACAGTTCAATATTGAGTACATCTGTGAGATGAGCTCATCGGGAGTCCCAATCATGTTTGTCAACAGTCAACAGTATCGCAGCAATAATGTAAACGGCGTGAACAAGAACTATTTTACAGTTTCAAATGTATGCAGGGGGCTTACTCTGAATTTCGACATTCGGTTGATCGGTTTTGATGACACTGTCAAATGTAAGGAAGTTTTAGATATGGTCGCTGTCACTTTTTTGAGTAAGCTCCCAGTTTGTGAGACCCACTGAATGTTTGGAGCGTAAACGACCAGAGAAAGTCTCGTGAATAGATTTTGGTGTGTTCATAAGTAATTTAAGTTAATTTTATTAGTTTAGTTTTGATGATTTGAAGGGTTGACAGCCTCAATAGGGCAGATGTCACGTGGGTGACTGTTCAGGCTGGGTCGGGCAAAAAGAGATAAGTATACTGTATTGCACATAAAAAAGTACATAGCATAATTTTATAATAAGTATCCATCCTTACAAAAAGTATCTCGTACATAGAAGAGCTTAACTCGGAATTGAGTTCTCTAAAAACAAACAAACAAATGTTTCTTTTAAATAAACACTTGTTTTATTTTTATGTCGTGCGCTCTTTAGGGCCCCAAATATATGAACATTTTTGTTATTAAATACTGTCCTATTTCCTAGATGTTGAAGTTGCTTGTGAAGAACAAGTTACAGCTGACAGCACTTCTGATACAAGATAGCGCTATCTCTATGATACTGATACATCTCTTTTGGGCTTTAACTATCAACCTATTTTTTGAATGTGCCCAGTATATAATTCCGTATCTCAAAATGGAAGTGACAAGCAAAACAACTTGTTTCCTCTTGATAGATTCCTTGAAAAGCGTGTTGTGCAGAGCTCCGATCATTCATAATCCCTGATTGATTATAATCTACCGAAATCAATATTAGAAAGAATAATTAAAAGTACCAATATATATAATGTACTGCTAGAGAAAATATATTATTTTGTTGGCGAATACCATAAAGATAAAATATTGACATGAATATAATATTATTATGATTATGATTATAATTATCAATACTCCTATTCTCATGTTTTAATATTAATGTGAATTGTAATTATGACTAGTTTCTGTATTATTTTATCTAATTGTAATGTTCAATTTTTTTCTATAAGGTACCTTGTACCTACCATATCTCATGAAGAAGAAAGAATTTGAATTTAAGGAATATAAATACTGAGTCAACGTTTACACGCACTCGCAGTGTGTGTTCTCCATCAGATATTCCTATCTAGTTCAAGTCCCAAACATTTAGCTGATACTAGATTCTAGCATTGCTTTGTCCCTATATTTTAGTACCCATAACACAAGCAAATATAATTGCTTAATTTGGGACTAGATGGCGTTGTGTAAATGTGGTAGGTTATTATATTATTATTATATACTCACGCAAACACCACGTATACATACATAGACTACTACTGCTAAAAAAAACAAAAAGAGCCATTGTTACAAAAATAAATGTAATCAAAATGTTTTTCATCACCACAAGTTACATAATTGCGTTACAAAACATTGACAGTGAATATTTAAACTTCAAACATTATTTATTTGCTGAACAAGGGACATTGTCATATGTTTCTAATTTGTGGGTGATCTGAAGAGAAAACTAAGCCAAGTCCTGTATGATATTACTCCAGGGCCCTCATCATGTTATACATTACAGAAGTTATCCACAAATTGTGTGTATGAGTGGATGTTTGAGTTGTGTGTATGTGTGCGCATGTATAATCGTGAAACACAACTTAAGAAAGCTATACTTGGAATATTATTATTTTTTATTATCCTCCATTACAAACTGCGCAGCTCTCTCTCCTATGGCAAGGGTGACAGCTTCAGTGTTGGCGCGAGGAGGGAAGGGCAGCACGCTGAGGTCGGCGACCCTGAGGCGCTGCACGCCACGCACCCGGAGCCTCTCGTCCACCACCGCGCCCAGCTGCGCCGTGCCCGCCGCGTGGTACACCGGGCTCGTCATGTGGCGCACGTAGCACCTCCAGTACTGCGTCGCGCCCTCCTCGTGCCGAGGACATCCGTCCAGCTGCAAGCGGAGCAGCGACGACGCGTGATCTTGGAACGGGGGCGTTGCCACGATGTGTTCTACGATCGCAATGAATTCCGCCATATCATCTAAATCTTTTTCACAAGATAAAAAGTTTGGGAAAATAGCAGGGCGTGCCAACGGATTTTTACTAGCTAGCCGCACATTACCCTTCGAACATGGCCGAAGAAGAACTGGCTCCATCGTGATGAATGCGTAGTCGTCGCTCGCTGCACTCAACTGATTCATTACATTGTCATTGAATCCTATCGCATTCTGTACTAGCCACTTCGCATACTTTATCAGGTACCTATTTATGTAAGCGTGAATAATCTGTAGATTAGGAACCTCACAGTCGCTACCGTCAGAACTCTTATTAACCAATTGTCGCAGCTCAAAATTATAACAACGTGAGTTGATGAACGCTGTGATGTCTGTGAGCCCATTAGCGGTAATGGAACTCAGCAGCTTCGCTAATATCTCCACTAACTGTGTTGCTGCTGACACTATTGATTTTACTTCATCTCTTCCGAAGGACCCACCCTGAACTTTCACAAATAACATAGGCAATGCATGGTCTGTCATCCCTTCACCCACAGGCAGAGGTACTTTTACTGGTATACCCATGCTCTCCAAATGATCTGCTGGGCCGACACCTGATAGTAACAATATTTGTGGTGTCCCGATAGCACCAGCACTTAATATTACCTCTTTCCGAGCAAATATTCTGACACTCCATAAACCTTTAACAGCAGTGACACCTTTCGCGACCTTCTGTTCATCAATAATGACTCCTGTGCACTTGGAATATTTAGCAATTTTGAGTCTCTGCTTAACGTCCTTTCTAGACAGGTATCCTCGCGCTGTACTCATCCGCTGTCCCTTGTAGGCATATCCTATGACCTGGCTAAATCCTATTTGTGATTCTGCATTGACATCAAAATTTTCTGGGAAACTGACAGATCTGAATGCTGTCTTAAGCCTGGAGTGCCAAGCATTTTTTGGATCGTCGAAGAAACCAATGCGCATAGTTCCAGTAGTATTGTGGTACGGTCTTGAGGAAGCTGGGAGCTTATCGAGGTCCTGCAAACCTTCGTAGCGGAGAAAGTAGGGCATCAGATCGTCAAAGGTCCAGCCAGGAATGTCTCGGAGTTCTTCGAAGTCCTTCTTCCTGTTGCCGCGAGTGTACATCATGTAATTAATAGAAGTAGAACCTCCGAGGCATTTGCCGCGTGCGAAGCGACAAGCCTGATTGATGGACGAGAGACATGACTTGTTGTTTGATATCGTCTCATAGCGCCAGTCGAGTTGAGAACCCATCAGCCCCATGGTGACGCCTGGAATCTGCGATAACGTACCATATTACGTGAACATTTTCAGTTTCTTATGAATGATCACTATGCGATACAATATTGATAATTACGTATATTGATATTTTCAACTACAGCATCTGCTGATGACTAGTTTAGAGCTATGTCACATGCTAATCATGAGCAGTGTTTGCTTGTTGGAGTTGTGAAATAAAGAAGTAATATACCTCAGAGACGGGGTTGGGACTTCCTCCAGCTTCAAGCAGCAGCACCTGGTTGTTGGCGAGTGCGAGCCTGGAAGCGACGGCGGCACCCCCTGCACCCGCACCCACTACTATATAGTCGAACGTCTCACCATCTACAACAATGTGTACAATATTTCACAACCGAGCTCCTAAGCAGACGTGTGCTTACGTTAATGCTATAATATACATACATTAGTCATCGCTTAGCGAGGCGTAAGCCAACGCTCGAATTCCGGTTACTATGTGTGATACAATGGTATTCACTACCACTGGCTACTACGGCTGGCTTTCTTTCAGCAGAAGTTGGATTTCATGGACGAGGTGTCTGCAATCCAATTCGACGTAACGAACTTCAGTGAGGAAGAGATTGCTGCTGCTATGCTACTGTTTAGGTCACTAAACAAGCTCGACTACTACATGGTGTCCCGCAGGCGTGACAAGACTAAGAAGAGTATACAAGATATAATCACGCTATTTAAGAAGATCGGTCCCGACGTCGTGGTGAGCACTACACCACTCGAGCGGAAGACATCCTCGAGTACGTAAGTCAGATTCTAGTTTTATTAACCAACTTTTTACCTATATTGCCTATACCTTGAATCCAAGAACGATCTTTTTGGTTTTGCCATTGCTAAGATCTTGGGTCCATGTGTCTGGTCATAATCAGACCATCATAATCATCATCATCTCAGCCTATTGCAGTCCACTGCTGGACATAGGCCTCTCCCAACACGCACCATAACACTCGATCATCAGAGCATATACTGACATTCAAACCTTGTCCAAAATAATTAGCCAAATAAGTGCAGCCGTTCTGAAGTGACGCCCGAATATACAATATTTTAGCGATTCATTTTTTATTTATTTAGAAGATTAAACAAATCAAATTTAATGCGTAACAAAAATCTGAACTGTATAATTACCTCGTAACACAAAGTCGTCAGCATCTGTAACTTCATCATCTGCGTGCACAGTGAGTATGTTCGTCCATGACAATAACGCGGGCAGTAACAGGAGCCTGCAGAACATTAGAGTGTTATTTAAATTAAATAAATAATAAATTAGAGCAAATTATAATATAAAAACATAGGCACGGCGGGTAACGCCCGCTCAAAGTGAGCGGCCCGCGTCGGAGGTACCTCCGCCCTATATAAGACCACAGCCATAATAACACTACTGTTTTGTACCTGCTGGAGAGTAGACAGCTAGGGAAGAGGTTCTAAAGAGTCGGCAACACGCATGTGATGCTCCTGGAGTAGCAAACGTCTATAGGCTACGGTAACTGCTTACCATCAGGCGAAACGTTCACCTTTTGGTCATGGCGTCGTGAAATGAAATGAAATCATAGACAATAAGCTCGCCCGACCTTGCCCTCTATTACATGAGACCCAACATAGGTGGTGAATTATGTGGTACACCTCTGCTTACTTAGACTACTATGGCTCTGACACAGTAAAAATACAATACATATATCGCCACTTATTTTCATCCCCGACTAGAGGCGCAAAACACAATACTTTTGCACAACAGAAAGAAAATTACGTACCTGGAAACCAGTAGTTTTTACCTTTTTGCAGTGAGAGACCATTTGACTGATATATTGTCTTGTAATGGACCACTAAAAAGTTTAATGGGCGACTCCAAAAGTCTTCCAGGATTATTGCATGTAACTAGGTCGGCGTGGTGGCTTGTGTGTTCCACTTTTGGTGCTTTCAGAAACATGGCTATGGTCCACAGACCATAGGTTGGGAAATACTGCTATAAACCAATAAATCTTGGCACCATCTTTCTGATCAGCGTGGTAGCAATAGACTAATAACTTCCCCTTCCCCCCTTCCCCTGAAGAGAGACTCGTGGTCGGACTGCGATATGAGTGTCTGTCAAAGATGATGAGACACGATCTCTCTCCGATGTACTCGTGAACAAATAACTAAAGAATTATACTACTCACCCAAGTCGCGTCATTGTAATACACAAACAAGGTTTAAACTAATATCTATCAAACGTTCAACATTGCGCTCTTATATATATAGAATGCTTATAAAGAAGATATTATTATCTTCTAATTAAATACTTGATGTTATCATTATTTTGGTAATGTAGTCTTAATAACCTCTACGGATCTCGGCAAAAACAAGTATTCAATAAAATTGTACATATTATTAGATACAATCTGTCGCCCGCGGTTGCACCCGCGCCGCGGTTAAATCTATAGTCTATACTAATAGTATAAAGCTGAAGAGTTTATTTTGTTTGTTTGAACACTAGGACCTCAGTGCACTCAGACCACTAGTCCGATTTGAATAATTAGTATAAATTTGTGTTTGATAGCCCATTTATCGAGGAAGGCTGCCTATAATATAACATCACGCTACTGAGCTAAATAAAGAATGACAGGAGCGAAGCCCCGCGCTAGTTCTAGTATAGTATATATCCCTTTTCAGTGCAGATATTACTCCACACCACGTACATTATGAAAAGAAATCAAAGAAAAATTAACAAACATATTTATACACAAACTTACGCAAAACTATTAGTATGATAATACATAGGAAAATGTATGTGTTTTAGGATATTTTTAGGGTTATATTTGTTTCCATCCGGGGATCGAACCCAAGACTTCAGAAACAGCAAGCGTCACTACCAATGCCCCAACGAGGCAGTGAAGTGCAGTATCTGTGCAATATTTCTTGTAACTTCTGTTTATAACCTCTCCCTCACGGTATACCAGTAAAACGTAATTCTAAGTTATCCAACACGATCTTCATGTCACATTTCATGAAGATCACTTCAGCAGACAGATAAATTAACTTTTGCATTTATAACATAATTAGGAATAGAAAACTGACTGTGAATTTTTGGAGTAGATAAGGCGCGTTATCCAACCGTTCTCTGTTGACACAAAACTATCGGTCTTAGGGTCACGGGGTAACACAGAAATACCCAAATATTTCTGTGTTTCCCCGTGACCCTAAGACCCCATTCTAAAAGATTCGCGTAATCTTGCTTTATCGCAGCACGTGACTGCCTAGCCAACGGTGTACTTGATGTTGCCAAAAAATATAATACTCCCACCTATTTACCACTTTCAAAATATTTGCTTACGGACCACACACACGAACCAAATCTTCTCTCGATGAACAATCTCTTACTCACGAATCCTTTCCGCAAGTCTGACTTGATTCAGTCTTCTTTTCCCATACAATCTATCCTGCTTTGGAATGCCCTTCCTCTAGATATCAGAATGTCCACCTGCCGTAACACTTTTATAGCGAAATGTCGACAACTGCAACAGAGCACATTGTCAGAATCTTTAAGTTTAAGTTTGTTTATAAAAAACTTGTAGTTTTTTTCGTGTTTCAATTCGACTACACTCTTCTATGGTTTGCTTTAGATGTTTTTCAAATTAATATGTTAATATTATGGTTTTCACATGAAGATAGACGCGACTTTTCTTTATTTGTCCACAAAGTTACACCAATACGGACAGAGATTGACGTCGTACATGTTTGTGCCAAAGTGTTCAACAAACTATTGACAAACAACATCATGTACTGGCGTCTCAAGTTTGTTAAAGCTTTAGCAGGTACATATTACTTATATGTTTGATACCCACCACAACTCATAAATCACAGATAATCACCTAAGTTTTGACCAACAAACAAACAAATATACTGCCGCAAACAATCTGCCATTATTAGTTTACTGGTTATTCATTTATTTCATTAACTTTATAACTTTTTTATAGAATCAAAAAGAATGTAGAAAATACAGAGTATTTGGTTATGGTTTTGTTTAGAGTCGTAAACAGGTACCGTCGATGAAAAGAAAGAAATCCGTTTTATATTTTTTATATATCCGTTAGTCTATAGATTTCGTTCGTTAGTCTTTAGATCGCTGTCAGTTTTACGATCACGAATTATTTATTTTTTCTTTTTTTTAAAAGATCGCACGCCAATGAGTGTCCTGTACAATCTTAAAATCAAAAGACACAATTTAAAATACATCTAGACTTAGAACAAATATTTATGATTCTATATCATAATAAAAATTTGTCTATAGGCTATCTGGGCATAGAACTCTCGGCACGCCCAATTTTTATATTTCATGATTTGAAACTTTTAATCAAATACAAAGTTTTAAATATAACTCAAAACTAATATACTCAGGCTTGGAAAATATTACGATCGCAATGTTCATACATGTTCCAAGCTGGATAGAATAATATCTGTGACAAAAAGCTAATTAAAAAATCGTCTGTAATATATCTGATCTCAAAGTACGCGACAGCTACCTTCTGTAGAAATTCTCATAAAAGATATAATAAATCTGTTAGGATTTAACCTAAAGTATAATTAACTGTATATAAAGGCGATCAAATCAATTGAATGAAGAATTCTCCGCGTTCCAGTTCATTGAACTTCCTTTTATGTTTTCAGTTAATTACTACATCATTTGTACCACGGACGTAGTCAGGTTTTAGTTTCGGGGGGGATTTTAAGATAAGAAATTTCCAAATTTTTTTTTGTTTTTAAATCGCTGATAATTTTAGGCATAGCTTCCACTAATGATGTGTTAGAAACCAATGTTATTAAATTGGCATTACAAGCTGTGCCCGCGACTTCGTCCGCGTGGAATTTAACAAAAGCAAAATTACTTTTTTTAAATATTTTTTTAATTATTCTAAAATAAGAGTAGCCTAAGTTCCTCCTTATTTCATCAGCTATCTGCCAGGGAAATAATAATCACATCAATATTCAACCAGCCATTCCAGAGATAAGCCGGAACAAACACACAGACAGATAGCCAGAAAGACAAAAATTGAAAAAAATGTTATTTTGGTATATGAATCGTATCTACAATAATATACATTCATATGCATGTAGTAAAAAGCGGTTTTAATATTACAAACAGACACTCCAATTTTATTTATTTGTTTAAAGTATAGATATAGATATCGTTGGTGATGGTGAGCTATGTTAAAATATTTGTCGTCTTCAGGAAATTACATGTTGTGTGTGTACTGGCAAGTGATACAGTTTGTATTTTTATGACCAATTATGAAATTTATAAATCAAAAAAGTCTTTAGAATAATAATAATACAGATCATTCGAAAAAAATATTTTCATAATAGTTATAAAACGCACATGACACCATAAAATGAAAATTTCTGCATCTCTATGAACAAAATTATTATCCCCATAGAATGACTCAAAAGTCAAAATATTTGTTTTCCTTTCAAACTGAAACGAATTTAATAAATCATTTGATTAAACCAGACACTTTTGTATTTATTTTTATAAACAATGCTGTCATACTTCTGAAACGAAACAATCAGCTGAACTTTACCCTCATTGTTTATATAAATCATTCTATTCTGGTTGTAAGTCTAATGTATCGAGTTTTAATCCACAAAAAGATCGTGGAAATTCTACTAAGTCTCAAAAGCCTCCGAAAATCAGTCAGCATTGGGAAGTAGTCTCTTTCTTGTGATCGGCCCACGAATTTTAATAAAATGTATTCGACAAATGATGTTAAAACGTGTCCCACAACGAAAGTACGTCTTCCATTGATCTAAAGAACTTCAGTTCGGAAGCTGCCGTCCAATCACGACTTCAATATGTTTGTCCTACCCTCCTAAATCAAATAAATGCTGTAGGAAGCTCTGTCTCTGTGAAAAAGAATAAATGGGGACTGTTAGTGTCGATAGATTGTTTTTTCTTGGAAACATAATATATTATATCAGTAAAGGTTTGCTTGCTATCTAATAGAGTATTTGTGACTCCTACGGGCCTATACAGATATTAAATTTATTTAATTGTGTTGGTTTAAGATTTAACTATGCTATTTACAATATAAACAACGTTTATTTATATGTCTGTTTGTAATTTCAAAATAATAGATTTTGAAACTACATCACACATCCGTACGTAGGTATAGTGACGGATTAAAAATACATAATGTCACTAGCCCATCTCAACCCATGGGTGTCGTAAAAGACGACTAAGGGAGTAGTCTTATACAGATAAGAGCACTGCGAGAAAACGAAAATTCGACACAAACCCTATACCAACCCGTCTGGCCAGCGTGGTATAGTAGGATAAATTTATTCTATATTCCTTGGAGGAGACCCGTGCCTAGCAGTGGGACGTTTCTATATCCAGTATTATGATAATTTTGGACTATGATGTAAAGATAACTGAAACCTTAAATAGCTAGTGAGACAGGTTTACACAAGGTTTGTGAGGAATTTTGTGAAGGCTATAAAAAGCTTTGTGAACATTGTAATATTAAATATTTTCACAAAATATTCCAACGTGAAGACGAATAATTTACTTTGTAGACACGGCTCGAGCTCGAGCCACCTCGAGCTCAATGAAAGTCGACATAATAGGGATCAGGTCCCTTTTACACACAGATTTATAACGTCTTAATGTCACTTATAAAGAAAACGTACAATAAAGGTATTCTTAACATTTAGATTTAATTTTTCGTAAATGTTTTTGTTTTTATTGTATATATAAAATGTCAATTATATTACTACATAATGAAAAAACCGGCCAAGTGCGAGTTGGACTCCACCGAGGATTCCGCACGATTATGCCATTTTTTAATTTTTATGGGATTGAAATGCATAAACTATAAGTTAAAATATATTCATGTAAAGGTAGGTACGTGCACCATCTTTATGTAACGACAGTCCGAAATAACTCTTACCTACTCAAATTTTATACTTACCATTTTATTACTCTATTTTTATTACCCCCCACGAGTACGGTATTCAAATTTTTTCCTTTGCTTGTAGAACTTGATATTGCTTGTTGCCAAATTTTCTCTGTTTTGGTGTTTGGAGACACTAAAACAGAGAAAATTTGAGGTAAAGTAAAGGTACTCTAATCTCTTAGAACTGTAAGCTTCACCACAACAAGCTTTCATCGACGTTATCTATTACGTCAAATTAAATGTACATAAGTGCCGATGTGAAAGGGCAAGTGTCCATATCTAACAAGTAATAGCCGTAATTATCCCCGAACATTCCGCGCACCTGATATAACAATACAACGATCACTTTTCATTTTATACTATCCACTGCTAGTCTCAGGTGATAGTCTATTATGGTATCATAGAAAACACGCCATGAATGTTGAAGGAATTAATACTGTTGTAATGGTATGAGTACTGATGACTTTTGTCGATGTTATTTCATAATACGGCGTCCGTTGCGCGCCTGTCAAGTAAACTCAGTGATGAAATGAAATGTGAATGATAAGTAAAACTGAGTAAGAAAAATTTACCAGTATGCCGACTGACGATAACGCGCGGAAATTTGTACGACTAGTTATTTCATGGGAACTAACATAGTCAGCGAAATGTGGGTGTTACGATCCTCTGCCTACTTCTTTGTGGATAAAAACCGTGACGCTATGTTAGTTATCGTAATCACCAGCAAGACTTCTATAAAGACCAATCAGTCTGCTATCAATCTAATTCCTAGAACTATTGACACCTACAATTTTAAACCAATATTAAGAAAATCTAAGTATTACCTTCATGGCTGAAAAAAATCGTTGTAAGTACAATGTTAGAAGCGCACGTTGTATTGAGTAATTTATTTAGGTCGTTATATTCGTGGTTTGTTAAAAGCTAGATTAATTGCGGAGAGATACAGGAACGAAAATACTAGATGAGTCTAGTTAACGAGGGACAGGGTGACGTTGAGTTATGTCTGTAAGTGGATGTCGTTTAGAATACGCATTAGATAAATAAATGTTTTACGTAGCTATTCAACTGTCAGAGTTCACAAAAGCTCTATTAGGCACTGAAATAGTTAAATGGTACATAAACTCATTGGGAAGAATAGCTACTGCTATATATAGTATGCTGGTGTTAATGGAGGACTTCCATTTATAAGCTGGCAGCACAGGTCGACCACCCTGGTACTAAGGGCTCTACACACCCATCACATTTATAATACATCAAGCGTTCAAGTGGACGTGAACGTCATCGCCTTCGTACAGAGTACCTCGGACCTTAAAGCAATCGAAAATATCTCGTCCTGTTTTTATGTGACAGGTGGGCTATTATTCCAAAAACCTTACTTTTAATTTTAGCCTGGTTCTTTCAGGAGCCAAACAGCTTCAGGAAAACAAAAGAAAATTATGTAGGTATTCTTAAATTGTATGTCGTGTCTTCCACAACACAAAATTTGCATTCTAGTGCGGATGTTGTCTTCAAAAACCCTGTAAGTATTTGTTACTGTAAGCGTTACCCTTCCAAGCTCCCACCCAGTGGGTAGGTATATCTAACGAATCCCGAGTGTCATTATCTTAAACCCAATGTACCTACGCAAACCCACGGTCGTTGAAAGGTCAGTGCCTTTTATAAAATCTAATTAAATACTTAAAACTCGTCTTTTATGTGTACAGAGTGCTTTTGGCGATGCACGTACGTTACTGAATATAATTCATTGAATCCTTTGCAAAACAGCTTCTGAAATTATTCGATTAATTACTTATTCGATCTACCTAATATCCTCAGAATTACCAGGTACCTATATATACCTACCTGCTAAATCTGAAAATATTATTACTTACTTACATTATGTAAACTAACCCTCTAAACCCAGGAAATATATTTGTCACTATTTACTTAGTGACAAAGTAATCGAAACTATCTCTCTAAGTATCAATCACCAAATAATGTAAGTAGGTACTTTTAATAATATTTACCTACAAGGTGGACAGATGATCATCCGAACAGTAGGATCGCGCTGGATGCTAACCCTATACAAGCGTTCCTATAGAAAACACGTCTCTAGGTACCTATATCAGACAGTGCAGCAGTGGACGTCCTGGGACTGACATAATATGTGATGATGTTGATGATTCACTTTTATGCTTTTTTCCTATGTTTTATGCCCCAGAAATAATAATACGTCAACCCTATGAGCCAAGGCCAATTAAGAAAAAACTTATTAATAGGTATATAATTAGGTTTACACTAAGTAGGTACTTACCTACATGATAATAATTATTATAACATCACTCAAGTGCTAGATCATGAGATCCATAATACAATGTTGATCTAGTCAAAGACTGGGCTGAATCCGGCCTTATCCTCACTCCCAATAATTAGTATAAACAATAACAGAATACAGTATACGAGTCACGTCCACAGGTAATATTGACACGGACCAACATTCAGACACAATTAAGCTCTTAAGCCTCACCTCACCGATCCCTGCCCCACATTGTGGTATTAACAGCCTTTGTCTTCATCCACAAAGCATTTGTAGGCTCTCTAAATATCATAACAGCCAATTATTGTTTGAAAAATTCATTGTTTCATAAAATCATTTCTATTTTTGGTAACAATAGCTACTCCAGTCTTATTTTTTCAGTTGTTCATAGTAGTGACATCTAGTGTTGCTGTGAGAAAGTTTACAATGCCATCTAACAATTTTTTTTGGTAAGCTTAATGTCCAAAGTTTTTCGCTTGTACAGTATTATAGTAGCTGGCGGCGAGCAGCGGCGTCAATGTTTCATCTTGCCTGACTTAGTGCTAGATGACGTTACCTGTATTATTAATTATTTTACTACGTACCTACTAACACAATATTTTTGTACGATTTGGTGAGAATGCTTTTTTTGTTTGAAATGGGCCCTTATTCTGACTCATCGGATTGCTCCCGGATCGTAAACTTTTTCGAATCTTAGAACGACGTATTTTACAAATTAGTTTACCGTATAGAAAAACTGATAAATATAGATTTTTTTCTACATCCATTTTTGTTAACATTCTCTTTTTTAACTTTAAATAAACTGACAGTTCTGGCCGAAAATATTTCGACAGCTCAGAATCAGGGGGCTTGTATACTTTCCCATTAAGTCCCATTTTCTGCTGATCTGTTTTCGAGAATCAATTTTTTTTTATTTATTTTGTTTTTGGGCTGATTATCTTTTATTTATTTAGTTCAAGATGGCGGCTATTTTTCCAATTTCTGATCACAGCACTATGTCAAACAGTCAAAGGGATCGCCATATATCGAGTTTGGATTCAATAAGCCCAAAAACAGCAAAGTTCAAGATGGTGGCCATTTTTCCCAATTCTAACTACAGTACTCTGTCAAAGAGGCAATGGGATCGTCAGATATCGATTTTGAGGTCAATGAGCCCAAAAACAGAAAAGTTCAAGATGGTGGCAATTTTTCCAAATTCTGATCACAGCACTATGTCAAACAGTCAAAGGGATCGCCATATATCGATTTTGGATTCAATAAGCCCAAAAACAGCAAAGTTCAAGATGGTGGCCATTTTTCAAAATTTTGACTCCACTAGTATGTCAAACAGTCAAAGGGATCGTTAGATATCGATTTTGGAGTCACTATGCCCAAAAACAGCAAAGTTCAAGATGGGGGCCATTTTTGCAAGTACCAATACCTATACAATATATAATTTATTTAATTGTAAAATTTAAGTTCTTATAAATCAAAGTAATCAGTAATTATAACTACTTGATTGCAGTAATCAAATTAACAAATGTAGTTTAACTACAAGTAATCATAACTACATGTAGTTAAACTACAAGTAATCGTAACTACATGTAGTTAAATTCTTCTCGTTGTAGTTAGTAATCTGATTACACAAAAATAGTTAACTGCGCCCAAAACTGGACTACCTAGATAATTATTTCATTATAATAATAAGCGTAAGTAAACTAGACACGGTTGTTTTATTTCTCAGAAACTATCCAACGGATCAAGTGTGTGTTTTTTTACTTGAGGTACTTTTTAGGTACATTTTTTTGGTGTAATTATATTTTATGAATAATGGTTCAGTAATAAAATATTACAGTACACCCGCGGTATTGACGTCAATGTGGCGGGTGTATTTTAATTCCGAAATAATTTCTTTCTGAATCAGGTACTTATTTTTTAGACCGAGGTACTTATTAGTACTTTTTGGGTACATTTTTTTGGTAAGTGGTACAACATGATTCGCAATGGTACACCCGCCACTTTGACTCTCATGCGCAAGCTTTTACACCTACTACTATAACAGCGGGCGACTTGATACTAACATGTGACATGACGTCACAAGCGGTCACGTGACTGACTGTGTTAGCGGGACTCGATATTTTTCGAAACTTTGAGTGCCTATAAAATCAAAACTACTAGGTATTTTTGACTACAACAAAAACTAGTGTATTTGTATACATACAGGCTTTACTGAGACAACATTTCAAGCGATTTGGCATACCTAGTAACATTCTCCATTATAGTGGTAGAGCGTCGAGGGACACGAGCGATGACGGACAGTGGACGTGCGTCAGCCACTGGCTAGTTCATGCTTTCTCAGTTTTCCTTAAATCTTGAAAAAATATAAGTATTTAAAACAATAAGGTTTTAAATAGATATCTTTTCTTCTTAATTAGGAATTTTTAATTTTAATAACCAATATTAAAACAGTAATGATATTTCTACATTTATTATATGTTACAACATACAAAACATAGATTAACAACAATATACGAACATTATTATAACGTCGCGACTACACGGCACGGGGCAGCTGGCAGCTCCTACACCTCGCTATTTGGACACATCGATAGGACTAGAGTAACATAACAACAAATCTTTACGTACAAGAAAAGCTTACAAAATCAACAATATATTTTATATAGCTATATCTTTTGTTAGGTATGTTTTGGTAGGTGAATTTTTGTTTCTTCTATACTCCATATCCACAACAATTTTCAGAAAAGGATCTTAGAGCTGCATTTCCACCATAGATGTGTGACGATGCGTAGCGAAAGATGTGGTTACTAAGAACCATTAGAATCGCTTCCTTTAGTAGCATCTCCCAGTTAAACCGATTGTATTGGTTCATAAGAAACACATCTCTCGCTAAACATGTTTGGTGAAAACGCAGCCTTTAATGATTATAAGCATGACTTATACAACCTTATGGCAACAACAGATTGTTCCACGAACTAACTATCGTCACAAATAATATATAAACAATCATTAATTTTACTCGGGGGTAAATATACACGTAATCGTGACTTACAATGTTTTTGTTTTAAATGTAAATAAATAGTAAATGATTACTCCAACTGGTTTACAGCTACGTTTTTATCTTATCTCATTTTTATTATTTTCTTTTACAGCAGATTAAAAACCGGATAAACTAATTATAAGTATGCATGTGGAACAAAAATATATTTTTATTGTGATTAATGAACGAGTTGACTGACTCCGTATACATTTTCCCTAGAGTACAATCTGTTTTAGTAATGTAGGAAGCTCTGCATCTAGTCTACGTTAAAGCTACAGTACGTTGTGTGTCGACGGGGTTTTTGTTTACATTATACATAGTTTGTGGACATCGCACACTAACCGTGGATATACCACAATCGTCCCCACTAACTGTGGTTACACTGCGCTTTTTTCGCTAACGTGCGAATATCCTTAGGCCTTGTTCACATCACCGCGTTACAACGAGGCACGGCGCGGTACTTGCGATATGCTATTCACGACACGGCTTTGATGATAATATGTGCGTCAAACGTCATTGGTAGCAGAGCGTGGCGCAGGTGGATTCTGATTTGTTAGAAATATTCAGCATTCTTGCGACAATAGTTGATTTAATGACAAGACGTTGCAGCTGTGTGACGGGAATTTGCACGACACGGAAACGTCAGTGGCAAGTTAGGTCACGTGCGCCTCGTGATGTGGTGTTGTGGACAAAGCCTTACACTTACAGAATATATTATATATAACATACAAATTCAAGAGTTAAAAAAGTTCACTTCATTTATGTAACAATTCAATTTATTTATCAATGGTGATGGATTTGAAGTATACGATGAATAGCTATAAAGCACAGACGCTATAAGCTGTCTCATTGACCACGCTTCGTGACAACATAAACCGTCAAAACCTCTTCACAAGTACCACCAGGATTCGTATTTTTATAACATTTGGGACTCGTGTCTCACAATTTATATATTTGTAATAATCCCTATATTTAGATTAGTGTCACCTTCTGAGTTGTCACATTTAAAATCAACTTGTTTATTAACTTCAGATAAAAAATACTAAAATTGTCCGTTTACTTGTTCAATAAACCTAAGATACAGTATTCTTTGTAATGTGTACAATACATAGGCCTAAGTACGAAACTCTTATGTAATTTTATATTTAGTTCAATTCCTTCATGTTTCTTACTGCATACTGTAAAACTACTTATTACTAGGTAGGTACATCCATTTCGATGTTAGGACGCTCTTTTATAGTATGATTTTTAGTTTTCAATATGGCCACACTGGTTTAGTATTGCCAGTGTAATAATACATTGGTAGATTTTCGTAATTACTTAAAGTACTACTAAAAACTGTGGTAGTTTTACAAGTAAAAATTACCAACTATATTCCATGTTCAAATCTAGGAGTTATTTTTACTACCATTGGTAGTATTTCTATAAGATTAGTGGGACCACATTTCACATTAATTTTTAAAGTAAATTCTACACAGATTATACTTCAGCCTTAACGTTATGTTACAATAGCAGTAGCAATCAGCCTGGTCAATCAAAACTTTAATGTTCCTAGACAATTTTATTTGTACTTCAAATATGCATCTTCTGTACCTTATGACACAGTTTATATACTATATGGTAATGGTATAGAATGTATTGGTTCATGTGTTCACATTTTTAATGGAATAAGTTTAATCCCATTAAACATTGAAATATATTTCTTATGCTTATAAAAATAAGAGCTTTAATTTTATTATGTAAAATAATCTCTTTGGTGAAGATTAACAAATGCATTTGGTTCGTATATAAAATGATTGTGTAGCTACATAACTGAGGTTAGTATATCTTTGGGATCAATAAACAGTCTCATTAGACTTAAAAGCCGCGGAGACGACACATTGTTTTTTCCAAAACCGACTAAAGTATCCTCAACAAAATGTACACTATACATTACTACACTGTACACTGTACTACTATTCGAGTATTTGCCGTAGTATTTATATATTATTATATGATATAACACGAAAATGTTCAATAAATAGTAAAAACGTTAGTCGCCTCCGTAAAGCTTCAAGATTAAAACAAACATTTATTTGGTCACAAACGCGCTTACACTATGGACTATATACTAAAATAAATGCTACGCGTTGGTACATACGACTTACACATTATATAAACCAATGTTATTTTTACTCTTACCGCGATTCAAGACACTAAGAGGCCGAGCACACCGCACGCGTCAGCGTAGATATCAGCATGCATCCGGTGTGCCCGGGCCTTAAACGTAACATTTAAAGGTTTTAATCCACTATATCGTAACAGCCGATTTTGATTGTCGGGAACTTTTTGTTAATTCTATTTGTTAATATATGAATAATACTTTCTTAAGAATAACTTCTTTTATTGTAATTATGTATAATAGTAAAAATAATAAAAATGTGCCATAAAACTGAACCTACATATCTGACACATAATCCATCACACGTTTTGATTATTATAAATTTATTAATTTCAATAAAAGTGAAGTAAGGGTATACATATTCTTTTTTGTAGAAAAATAAATACTTAACTAAATAATTCAAAAGTTCATCCATAATACGATGAGACATTCTCAACTTCGGTAAATATTTTTACAAGTTCTGCTACGTTACGGTATAGTGAAACAAACCCTAAGCTAATTAATAATGTAAAAATATGAATGTTTATTTAGTATTGATTGCATTATTATTGCACTCACATTAAACCTAGTATTTATATACTTTTATAACAACTTCTTCACACATACTTTTATTATTCATTTTATGCGAAACAGTTGTGCAAAATTAAATACAATTCTTGAAATTCATGAATACTTAAATATTTGGGTAAATTAACGCATTAATGAATCACAAGAATGTTATTATATACAAAAAAATATCAAATAAATAACTTTTGTTTGTAAATAAATCTCTGTTTTAAAGCTAAATAAAATGCATTATTGGAATGAAAATATATACTGTACTAATATAGATTGAAAAATATACAAAATAATACTACATAATTATAGCCATTTTTATTTGTATTATTTTGTTGTATTAAATAAATAAATAATATATGGCAATAAAGCCCTTTACAAGATAATGCATATTTTTATTTAAAGGTGTGTTCTCACTAACCCATGTTCGGTCACGAACAGAACATTACTAGAATATGTATGAGTAAGAACCTTATTTCAGGCGACTGTGTTGGTCTAAAAATGCCACTTTTATATACTGCATTTGTACGCTGACGTAGGTGTAGATATATTATAACCACAATCTCAGTGAAATGAAACGGGCGAACCCCGAGTACATTTAGCGCCCTCTAGTGGCAATTAATTAGACCAAAACAGGCCCGTATCCGTAAATAATTAAAAGAATATGTACTTCAATAATGATTAGTATTATAAATTGGCAGATATATTGTTTCCCTTGTCTTGACCATTCTTTAATATAAAGGAAATATTCCACACAAAAATCAATGTCTGAACTACTAAACAGGCTATTGAGACTAAGTTTTTGTCACTAGAGAATATAAAAAATACGTAGATAATATAGGTATACTTCAATGAAATTGGTATTTACTTCATAATTTACTTATAGTATTGAACTAACGCATCGCTTACCTATATACTTTATAGATTACTATTTGACTGTCAAGACACTATGGTTGGCAAATAAACATGCAACCTATAACTTTACTCATTTTAATTATTTACTAAAGTAATAAAGGCGTACTAATTATTGCTTTGGTTACTAACGCCTAAGCAAAACAATGAAATAATCGTTATTTATTACATAATTGCTTGTCCATTATAATGACAAAATATTAGCCTCAAATAGTTTATTGAATATAGCTTGCATTTAAAAAAATATACCACTTTTAACTCAATGCTCATAATAAATTTCATATTTTAGTTCAATAATCACAAACTCTTTTCAGAGAGCAGATTTTTTTAATCTGACGTCATCACGTGAGCATTTTCTGGCATACATTTTTAAAACATGCTCATAATACACCAATGACACTGTCAAGGTCATTTTAGTTCGGTTATCGTTCGCAGCGTCATTAGTGTCGCTCGAGGTCAGACCAACTGTTTGTCGGTCATCACGTGACGTCAGCTATGCCCAGCGCTGGGCAAAGACATGTGTGAACAACTTACATGAGCGTACACTTGAATCCCAAGATTTTCCGACGACGGCGAGTTTTCTCTTCTTGTTGTGGGTGGTTGCGTATAATGCGGACCAACTGGAATTTACAAAATATTATTATTACATCTCAGATTATAGATTAAGGCCGATTAAGGGTACAGTACAAAAAATGCAAATAAAAATCACCACATGTGGCACTTCACTCATGCATGTCAAGAGAATAAAGAGTTTCACGAGCGATGGTTGAGCATGTGCTGTGTTGTCGTGGGCGTACCTCGTGGAAGGCCGCGTCCACGTTGAGCGGCGGCTCCTTGGCGCTGGTCTCGATGTAGGGCGCCGCCAGCGAGCGCGCCAGCTCGCGCCCCGCCTCCTCGCTGACGGCGCGCGCGTGCAGCAGGTCCACCTTGTTGGCGGCCAGCAGCATCGGGTAACTCTCGCGGTCCTGGGGACGAACACTTCGTGATAAGCACTGCCACCGACCGGGACGCACAACTCGTTGTACCCACCTTAACCCTGAGTATCTGCGTGTAGAAGTGTCTGATGTTCTCGTAGGACTGCTTGTCGGTGACGGAGTAGACGAGAAGGAACCCGTCACCCTTGCGCATGTACTGCTCGCGCATCGCGCTGAACTCCTCCTGGCCGGCCGTGTCCAACACTGTCCACATAAAACAACACATCCATATAGATTAAGCTCTGATTTAGTCCAGAAATGAAACTCCGTAACCGAATCTAAAAGATTCGAAACTGATACAGGCGGGATCTTCATAAAATTTATCATAGATATTTTGGGGCTCCACAGAAGAACATTGTCAACTTTTTACCGAAACACGAATCCGCTGGCATGCGCTAGTACCTACCGTCGAGTATGCACCATTGTCCGTCGACCTCGGTGTGCTGTATGTACGAGTCCTCGATGGTAGGGTCGTAGTCGGTCACGAACAGCTTCTGGAAGAACTGGATCGTGATCGCCGACTTGCCGACGCCACCATCGCCTACCACTACCAACTTGATCTATAAATTAACAAAACAAAGTAGGTAGGTATAATAGAAATAAAATGAACAATAAAGAATTGGAACAAGGGGGTTTCAAAAGGTCATAGGTCAAGGGGGCAAAAGTGATCACTTCTCTTTTCTTTCTCCTCCAGCTAATTCTAGAGAGCACTACTCACCCGCGAGCAAAGGGAGCGATAGAAAGAGATATAATTATAATTGCTGTTACAGTGAGTCAGAAGTAGATGAATCCTAGTGTGAATAGGGACAAATAAAACACAACTTCACTAACACTGTCACTGTTTTTGAACAACGGCATAACTCAAGCGCATCTAGTTGGAGCTGCAAACAAATCATATAAGCTTAGTATAAGATTATACTGTACTGTTACTGTGCTGTATATTTGCTGAATAAGGCCTGGATTCCACCAAAGTGGACATGAAATTATACGAGATTTGTACTACAGCCAATTATAATACGTGAGCCTAAGAGTGGTTGGACTGGTTGGCTACATCTATACAGGATGTATGACGCATGGAACGACAAAATTTTTTTGGCCCATGCAGCCCTTTAGCTATGTTTTTCAGATAAGCTCTATATCCTAAGTAGGTATCCTTATCTCGTCTCCACTACGATGGAGTCCAGGCCTGAACTCCATCACAGATTCTAGATGAAATATAAGAGAGTTCATCAAAATCATTCTAGATTGTGATCCGACATAATCAGCATACAACTACACAGCACAGCTCAGTTTCATAGCCTTATTTTAAACTAAAACTATAGCAAATTAAACATAAGCTAAGTTTGAGCTATACCAAGAATAACGGCTCTTTAAAACTCGTAGCGTTGATGAAGAAGATGAATATATACACTAATTTTGCGTAACATGACGTCATTTCACAAAGATAGGCTACGTCAACATCTGTCTAACAATTGAATGATAAAAGATATAAGACTGTAGGCGTATGTTAGGTGGATACACTTTTGGTTTAGTTAGGTTAGCGACGTGTATGTCAATGAGTCTATCAACGTAAGATTTTGGATGGAATTGCCAACATCGTGATCTTTCCTGACGCTATATAAGGGAAGCACTCGATAGTGGATACGCCCTTGACTAAAATAAACTATAGAGTAATGCTACTACCCAAAGCATAGTTCCTAATATTAGCAGCAATAATGTAGAAACGATAACTCATGGTAATTACACTATAAATGTCTTTAAATACAAACCAACGCGCGAAATGCAATAACATTTTTAATTTAGGTACTGTATATTGTGAACGGTCTATTCTGGGAGCCACAACTGTTATATAAAGCAGATAGTGGTTTGATTATAATATTAGTCTTGCTAGAAATATAATTCTATGTGGTACTGTAGTGAGAAATAATCCAATCATCTACCTATTAAAGAAAACGATTTTTTATTAAAACCCTCTTAGCTCTTTAATTAGAGGAGAGAACACCCTTGTTCACCAGAAACTGATAGCAGAAGACGACAGCCCAACACACAAGGCCTCAGACACAATTTTAGGCTGGACTTATGCCACTAGTAATATTCATCTAATCTAACCCAAAAGCTCTAGATAAGATATTGCCTATATTATAAATATTATCATTTAATAAAATGATAACAAAAAGTCATAAAATATTATTAGACATTCAGGGTCACGTTTGCCTTTAATTATTTCTCATTTTTTTTTATTTTATTGTGTGGTCAGTCTGACCACACAATAAAATAAAAAAAAAATCGTAATAAAATTAATAAAATAATTCTATCTACATAATCTAATCTAAATCTATAATTCTATCTATGGTATAGTTTGGCGGGCTGTTATCCGCAACTCCACGTCAAGGCGCGGTTTTTGCGTGAGGGTGGATAGCTCACTCGATCCACCCTAGCTCGCCGAAGAACGCCAGCAGTCTATTGATATTGCTATAATTCTATCTACATATAACATCATTATATCAGCCGATTGACGTCCAAATGTGCACATGTGCACAAATATGTATAACTTTATAAAGCTGTAGAGTTTGTTTGTTTGGTTGAACGCTAAGACCTCAGGAACGATTCCCATACGAGACAAATATTTGTGTGATTCATAGATATTTGTTTCTAGTCTGGGTGTACTTTGTGTCCGTTAGTTTCATGTTTGTAAAGCTCCCCGCGACACAGGGCTTATTCCCTAGTGCGGGCGTTGTCTTTTATAATAAAGAAAGAAAAAGAAAGAACTACTGATCTGATTTGAATTTTTTTTAGTGTTGTATAGCCCATTTAACGAGGAACTTATAGACTATATCACATCACGCTCCGGCCAATAGGAGGTGAGCAGTGGCTAAATAAAGAACGACTAAAGCAAAGCCCTGCGCGACTTCTAGTTACAAATACAATTTTGGGTACTCTGGGACCTCCCGGAAAACGCCTTGAAACAGAAATTTCTATTAGTGTGGCAATCATGTCTGTGCAGTATTGGAATGACACAACAGAATTACTTGTTTTGGCTATCAATTAATTACTAGATAAATATGCACATACCCATAAGTATAACTTAGATATAAGTAAGTATAGGTATAGTATAATTATAGGTATAGTCACAGTAGAAATTTATAGGCTGATGATAATGATATTTAAGATTTTCTACACATTATCTTGTTGAACAACATTTATTCATACCACACTACACCACTTATATAAGTACCACTATAATTTATTTATCAACTAATTCACTGAACAAACACACAATATAACCCAAATGAACACCATACAAAATATAATCTTCAACAACACAGTTCTTCATCACATAAAAAGTGCTCTATAACAAAATTTGCAAACTTGATTTTAAACAGAATTGGTAAGTACAACTACATGACAGTACTTACTGTAAAACTAAACATTAGCTTTTCTAACAGATGTTACGAGGACTAGGTGTTTTGTTACTAACTATTTAAGGGGATAATTAGTAATTTGGAAGTATGTAAATTGATTTTACAAGCAATTTGGTATTTAACACTTTTCTTGTGAGTGAAGATGGTAGAAATATAAAATGAGAATTCAACGGATACTTAATGCATTAGAGATTTAGATACCTTATCAAGTCATCAGATTTGCAACTCAACAGACTGTCATGATTAACACAAAGATACAGTAAAAAATTTAATTTTATATAATGTTTATTAAAAAAAGGGATAAGCTATTTAAATTTTACTATAATTTACAGATTTACTATATATTTATAGATGCACTACAAATATTTCGTATAACACAACATAAATTAGCACTCTCCCATTTATTTTTTAAAAACAAAATTGTACTTATAACCACTAATTAATAATATTTGACTTATTGCTTTTATTTTAAAAATCAAATGTGTTTTGAATTGTACATAATATCATGACAGTCTGTCGAGTAGAAAATGAGGGATTTAAATACCTATTGCACGATTTTTCATGAATTCCCGTTTCATATTTCTAATATAATAATATCATGAGAAGACAGAGCGTTATAACCCTGTACTTCATGTCAACACACCAATATACTATTGAGTACTGCCCCAATATAGCATGGATAGTTTGCCATACAAACAAAACAATAATTCCTACCATATTAGTAGCTCATGAATCATAATTAACATATTGTTCTAACATATGTCACTTCATATTGACATAGGACAATGACTCTGATTACCAATTTAAGGAACAAAGATGAATTGATTGTATGGTATTGATGTTTAAAATGATTGTTTCTAATATTGGAGCTTTAATTTGGAACACAACTATATGGATAATTTGAGAAAATCTAGACTAAAATTCCAAGATCTTGTGAGTCCCAGTCCAAGTCTAAGAATGTGCCTAGAACTAGATTAAAGATACCCCTTTACAAAGCTAACAATACCTAGATTCCTATGATTAGTTAATGTATGTACAGTACTTATCACTTGATAAAGTTTTTGATGTAAACCGATACGGCTCAATTCTTTTTAATTGCATTTGTATCAGGATAAGGTTGTGAGAAAAGCCAGTCATTTAAATTATATATTTGGTAGATATAAATAGGTCATTAAGCAGTACTCACTTTATCTACATTATTTAATAGATCATACATGATTATTCTGAGTAGGTAGTTTAATTTGGCATTTTTAATCATTCTAAATTACTGAATTAATTTTTTTTAATATTATATAAATTTAATTTATTATTATTATTATATAAAATTAAACCTATATATAGTTAAAAAGTTTATTTTTTCCTTTAAATGATGAAGAAACAAGTTTCATAATGATTAAATATCATAATCGAGATCTCAAAGTGGCTTAGGCCACTTTTAGTGACTCACCACAAAAGCTTAGTCTTAGGCAGATGCTAATTCTGTATGAATATTAAACTTGATCACTTTAAACAAATGTTTGTAGCTTTGGTAGGGTCTACTAAGCTTGGATTTGTTTGTTAGATGGTTGCTTAATCAAAAATATAACTTAGATTACAAAAATAACTCAATACATATCAGTGATTAAAAATATTATATACAATAAATATGTCCATAAATACACACGTTAAAATACATTAACAAAAAAAGAACAACTTTAATCCCCGATTTCAAATTCAAAACTGATCAAGAGCTAAGTACTCTTCAGAGAGTACAATACCTAATTTATTGTAAAGAAAGAACAGATTGTTAAAAAGTAATCAACTGAAAATACACCTTTTGATCTCAGGTGGCTAAGTAAAATAGATAAATACATGTTAGCTGTAGCATAAATCTCCATAAGCAAGTTATTTTCGACTACAATTTTAAACAAACATTGCTAGATTATTTAGATAGCAATAATTTCAACATGATTCATGTGGATAACTATTAATAAATACTTTTACAATTAATTAACTTTGTTAACTGAGTGCAGTTAATTAATGAGACATACAATACATTTGACATCAGAAAATAAAATAATATATATAGAAATGGCAAATAAAATTCATGTAAGTCCAACACTCACAGTGGGCAGATTCTCATTAGGAGGTCCCGGGCGCGTCATCGTGAGCCGGCGCCGCTAGGTACACCCCGCCACCTTCCTGTGATCGCTGGAGCCACACACATGGAATACTATCTGCGGAATTATCACCGAGCCCCATCAACTAATGTTTTCCTCTCACAATATTTTCATGTTGGCAGTTGATACTCAGTCTTCCCACGCCCGTCAGCCGAATTACAGCTGAGGACCGTTAAACGACAGATACTCACTTCATTGTAAATATAATTGTAGTGCTGTGAATATTTTTTGGACGGCACGTTTGCTGTTCCGTTGTAAAAACAGTGAAAATGAACACAAACCTGAACTGAAAACTTGCGACCTTTCTTCGATTGAAGAAAGAAAAAATCTCTAATCACAGTGACATTACTAGTGACGACCAATCGACGGTAATCGATACGATAGTTTTTTTTTGTTATGGATGAAAATGAAGTCAAGGTTGCTGAAAATTCTACAAGTACGGAGGAAAACGATGTTGAGACTGTCGGAAAACCTACAGGTGAGATAATTTGGAATTAGATAAGTCCTTAAATAGAGTATTTACTAGTAGTACTAGTACTATCTGATGACATGATTTTATAGATAGTACTACTAGTACTATCTATAAAATCATGTTTATAGGTACTTATTAGTGTTATTGTGAATTTTCGCTCACTCTTTGAAATTGCATTATGCAATAATAAGATGATGAAAAATTAATACTAATTTAATTTCAATGAGTTTTGTGTCGATATTTGAATTTATTAATATTGGACAACACTATCAAATGTCATTTTCCAAGGCAGCCAACATTATGATTAGTACAGTGCGTTCAAATTTTGTAAATACTTAAATAGAGGCAAGAGTTCGTTCCAAAATAAATACATTTTCATTGAATGATGTTAGTAAAAAAATCACTAAAATACTTTTAGAAAAATCTTCACAATTCTTATGACTTCTTTTCGATATTTAATAATTTTTACGTTTTTTTAATTAGAATACTAATTATTTTCAATATATTATTGTTTTACGAATATTTTGATAGTTTTTAGGGTTCCGTAGTTCTGACTAGGAACCCTTATAGTTTCGTTATGTCCGTCTGTCTGTCTGTCCGAGGTTTTGCTAAGAGACCGTTAGTACTAGAAAGCTGTAATTTTGTAGGAGTGTGTATATCAATTACGTCGACAAAGTGGTAAAATAAAAGGGTGGCTCCCATAAATGTGAAGTAGGGATGAATTTTTTTTTGTCGTCTACCCCCTCCCTCCCATCGTGTCGTACGATCGTTGAATAGGTCTTCTAAAATGACTTGGGGGTTGCTAACATTAATATTAAATATAATATTAAACTTTAAAGAGCAAATTTTTGTTCCAGTAGGGCGTCCCCCCCCTCTAAAAGCTAAATTGCGGGCTTGAAAAATCTAGAAAAATTAATGATGATAGTGCATTTAATGAACTTTAAAATTAATGAAAAGTATAGCGGTTAAGATAACCTTATTAGTTTAGCAGTAAAAGTCGTTGAACTTGGGTGTTGAATAATTTTGTACCAAATACAAAATCCTTAGCATTAATCCTTTATAGTGACTAAGATAAAGTAGTTGCTTGTTTATAACGGGTAAAGACTTGCATATAAAAACAAAATATATCAACTATAATAATAAATCATAAGTTTTTCAATACTGCCGCTAGATGGCGCTGTACAAACGGGTTACGTTTTCATTCGAGTACCTATAGAAGTCACAAACGAACTTTGTGAATTGAAATAATAACTTGGTAGCAATCGTGCTTCATGGAAGTGGTTATTATTGATTAATATTAAAAGTCGTTTTCGATGTTATGCGCTCCTAGTACTTTGTATTATTTTTTCGTCGTATTTTTTGGAAACTTAATGTATATTTTTAAAATTATTTGAGTAGATACACACGTATATACGCTTACCCGGTCCGGGCGGGAGGATGTGAATAAATATGTGACTGCTAGAAATGAGAACATGCCCCCTGATTCTGAGTTGTCGGAATATTTTCGGCCAGAACTGTCAGTTTATTTAAAGTTAAAAAACAGAATGTTAAAAAAATAGATGGATGTAGAAAAAAATCCTATATTAATCAGTTTTTAATTTTCTATACGGTAAACTAATTTCTAACATTTAGCTGTAAAAATACGTCGTTCTAAGATTCGAAAGAGTTTACGATCCGGGAGCAATCTGATGAGTCAGAACCAGGGCCCTGGTTAATATAGCTGTTAAAAACTTTCACTGTCTAAAGGTTTTTATTGGCTTCAAAATTACTAACACAATACAAAGTATTTTTTTTTTTTTTCAAATATTTGTCTCGTGTGGGAATCGAACCCACGTCACCCAGCACAGCGATGTAGTGGCGAGGCGACCACCTTAACCACTGCGCCACGGTGACAGTATTATATAAAGTATAAAATAAAACCAATAAAATGTTACCAATTTTAACATTTTACCATTACTTATATTCAGAATAAAGAACAACAGAATTGTACTATATTGTGATAACGGGCTACTACGGAACCCTACACTGTGCGTGGCCCGACACGCACTTGGCCAGTTTTTTAAGTACAACCATCATCATCATCAGCAACCCATTAAGTCCCACTGCTGGGCTCAGGTCTCCTCTCCTCTAATTAGAGCTGAGAGGGTTTAAGCCATAATCCCCTCACGCTGGCCTAGTGCGTGTGCGGGTTGGTGGATCAGACATACTCATAGAATATTTTCTAGGGTAGTATGTGAGTTTCCTCACGATGTTTTCCTTCACCGTTAGCAGATGATAAGTCGCTTGACTAGTACATATAAATTCCACAAAGTGGAATCAACATTGGTACTGCCGGTCAGGATCGAACTCGAACCGCGTGATTTTCACGCCGCGGCGCCCGCCGCGCCGTTCCGTTATCCATTCAGCCACCATCGTTTAACCACGGAACAGATTTTCTGTTCTGTTTACATTACTGTTGAACAGATTCTATGTTACTTACTTAAAAATAAATATATTTAGTTGTGTCATCATTGTCCCGAAATTGTATAAAAAATTATTAATATAATTACCTTTATGTCGTTGTTGCACATTTTCTGCCGGGAGCATGCCGAGAGCCCGTAAGCAACTGACCAATTAGAAAGTTCTCGCACTAGAGTTTATATTAACCGCCAAAACTATAACGACATTTAGCCCCTCAGTGGCTCATAAATCATTAAAATAATTACTTGTATGATATTTTTGCAGCGGACGTAGACATTAGGTACATTATTTGTGATCATAAACAAATTTTTCAAATTTTGCCAGAAGACATTGCATTAGTTTTTTTTTTATAACGCACACGATGTGCGATATAATATTTAATTTAGCCGGTTAAACTAGATATGGCTTACACTATTATGGATACCTAAGCAAACTTTATTCATTAAACTAGCAGGAACAAGATAAAAAAACTTGTGGCTACAGGTGCTGCCACCTCCCGGCTCCCCTACCTAGTAATAAATCTTGTGGTATTTATGCGCCGGCACGTTGCGTTCCTCGCGAGCACGAAAGTGGGCTCAGGCGATAAAATATTGTGTACCTCTCCACGTGATCCCTAGTCCTGTCTTACCTGTAATGTCCCACGTTTAAACATTCACGATTTATGACGCGGATCTTTGATGTTTCAAAAATGGGGATTATAATAAACTATTATAATAAATTATAGAAATACGAGTAGCTAGCTTTGTCTGCTGAATATCATGGTACCTACTTCAACTTTATTATCGGTAAGTTTCCGAATCTAAGGTCAAGGCGTATCTACGGTTTATGTAACTTGTGAAAGATAGGTATTTGTACATAGAAATATGTTAGTATCTAAGGTATTTAGGTATTTTTTACGGGTTCTACGCAATCCTAAAACAAGTACCTACCTACATAATTTGATTGTGTGATTGATTACTACGAGTATATTCATCTATTTTCTACGATTATAATAAATTTGCCTATAAATGAATCTAGTTCTAGGACGGTAACATTCCGACAGTTGTCACTGTGGTGTAGCGGTAAAGGTGGTCACCTCGCCCCTAATTGCCATGCGGAGTGACGTAGACTCGATTCCCACACGAGGCAAATATATTCGTGATTCATATAATTATGTTAGTATCGAGTCTGGGTGGCTTTTTATTCGTAATATCTATATTTGTAAAGTCCCCCGCGTCACAGGGCTTGTTCCCTATTACAGGCATTGTTTTATAAGAGAACATACAAGCATCAGCAGCACCTGTATTCAATATGTCTGGTAAAGACATTTTATTCATTGGCTAATTATATTTCACGCGAAGCAACACCTTATAACTCTTCCAAAAATGATGTCCTAGTACTTACCAAGACTGGAGAAAAATTAAAAAATGCCACTACTTATGTAAAAATATCTAAACCCAACGATTCAAGCATTGAGATAAATCCCTATATAAATAGTAGTAAAACACTTACCTTTAGTTATCTACTTATGTACCCCTGTTATTAAAATTGACACACAAGTTACCTTATAGACTCAAATCTCAAAATGCACTCTGTAGAAATAGCTGGCCAAAACGTACGAAGAATATACCTTCAAAATTACTAACTAATATTGATAATGTGATCTCCACCGGCTACTTCAATCACTGTTTTAATAATGAATCGTTCTATCAGAAATGTTAAATATCTACAATAAAATTGTTAGAGCGACGACGACTGGGCTCGTCGGAGATGGCGCCCCGTGGCGGTAATCGATGCACTATGCACCACATCAAAGCTTCAGCATTAGGTAATCTGATCTGTTCACAACTAGATCTAATGAACCGTTCAGCTGAATATTTCATTTAACTAATCTTTCGTTTTAACACTAGCAACAGCTGATTTCCATTCGGACTATGAGTAGGAATAGGTACGGTCTGTCTCAAAAGTAGTTAACTATATCCATATTTTCAAAACGCATGTATACATAGTTAAGTTCTTTACAAGATTAGAGCCAGAATTGAATTTACGAAGATACCTAATTCAATTCTGGCACTTTTGAGGCTAACTGTACCTACCTATAATATTTCACCACCTATTTACCTTTCACATGATGACGTAAGAGTCGGGGCCAATACTATTAACTCGTGTAAGATTAAATCTTACCTAGTCGAAATAAGGTTCTGTATCATCTCGCCTGCTTAAGAATAATAAAGTCGAAGTTAATATCGTCCTCCATCGATGATGATCGTACGATCTTATGCTGTGACTCTCCCTAACAATTTAAGATAGACAGACATGAGAAGTGGACGCTAAATTAATTTTTCTCATCTACCATCTTCAGCAAATTTTATAAGTGGAAAACAATTTTACCATCTACGTAACTGATTGTCTGGTCTCAGAATTCAAGAAGTCGTTTAGAGTGCAGGACTTATCTCGTCAACTGGCACTTTACGTATCTACGGACCAACAGCTAAACATGAATAGACTATAACCACAATGGACACCACTCGGCCACGTGTTTACCGACAGATTTCAATTTTAGATAACTTGGTACCTTCTGTTTACTTTGCCAGGAATTTGCAAAATCTACAAAATTTTATTCAAGGAAAATCATGTTTACCTACTTAGAATTATTATTTTACTTCCCGTCCGTGTTGTGAATTTACAGAGATTGACAGGAACATAACAATTAAACATAATATTAATATTATATTATAGGTACATGGTTCTAAACCGAAATATTAAAATTAAATGTATTTTTTCGTCATTCTCTCAGTCTTTTGTCTTGCGCGGTGACTAGATACAAGATACAAGATATTTCATTTGTAAAAACATGTGTACAATTAATATAGATGTTAAAAAATACATTACAGATAAGCATGTTTGACCATTATTGGTGTACAAATATTTTATAAAATATATTATTAAACAGTAAATTTCATCAAATAATTTAAACATAAAATTATTAAAACTATAGTAAAATGATTCCCAATATTTAAATGAAGCTAAAGTTACTAACATCAAAAATTAAATTATTAAATTTAATTCATTTATTCTAAATAGTGTCCAAAATAAATTAAATTTAAAAATTACATTAAAATTATACAGATTTAATACAATTATTATTAAGAACTGAGATACTGTTAAATAGTATTGTCATTCAAGAAATCTTCAAGTTTATAGTACCTAGCAATTTTCTGTCAATAATATTTTGAGTGCTTTTTTAAATTCGACCATGTCCAGGACTTTAATTTTATTTGGAATTTTATTGTATATCAAGGGCGCTTTACACACGACACTTTTATGCAACAAGGCCGTTTTCGCGGGTTGAACACAAAGTCGGTCTTTGTTGCGGCGATTACGTTTTACATTTTCCGATAAGCGAGGAAATAAGCTAGGGTTATTTTTCACAAACGTAACAATCTCGAAAATGTATAGGGATGGTAGTGTGAGAATTTTGTATTTTTTAAATAGGGGCTTACAACTCTCAGTACTTTGGATACCGAACATGGCTCGAATGCATCGCTTTTGCCTTTTAAAAATTACAATCTTTATTTGTAGAATTTTTCCAGAAAATTATCCCATATCTTAGAACCGATTCCACAAGGCCGTAGTATAGTAGGTAGACCCAGGCCCAAATCGAATGCTCTACATCTTCATTATTTCGCTTGAAAGACATCCTTTGTCTCCCATATTAGCTCGTTAAATCAATTCCCAATAAAAGGAGCGGCTGTTCCCTCACATGTTGCAAGGTGGTAGTGTGGTAGTGGTAGTGATTAGTGGGGCGCACCTCACAGGTCCCTTCGGTGACCCAATTCGTCACCCTCCGCCTCCCCACCTAGCGTAGCGTCAGCGACTGTCGGACTGCCCACGTCTACGGAAGTAGACGCAGATTAGTTATAAGAGATAAGGGTCGTTTGATAGTTCAAGCGATGGAATATAGCTCAGCAATGCATTTTTATTGATAAATTAAAGAGTTATACACAGTATATATATAATATTATATGAGTATAACCTGACTGACTTTAAAAGTAAAAGAATAGAACTAATTTATCCATACTACTGACTGTCATTTTTAATTTGTTTATGTAATTATTATAATTGATGGTTCAGAAACCGGGCATATTAGAGCTAACACGTACCGTCTTCCGTTGTCTTTTATTTTTTTTTATAAAAAACATTTAAATAATCGGTTTGGGAGTGAGATTACAATATTCGCACCATGTCGTGAGGTGATTTGCGAAAATAAGTCACATTACCTCTGTAAGAGAACTCGAAACAGACCCCCTAAATAATATCAACCTGCTGTATGATAAGCCTGTGAGACTTGGACGTGATGCGTTGTTGACGATGACAACAAAAGCAAATAGCATTAGGTATATAGCGCAGTATCAGTGTGCACAATCCTATCATCAACGTGATGTGGCATGCCGTGGTCTCGTAAAAAGCGTGCTTGCATTGTGCGTGTCGGGTTTCTATTGTAAAGCAAGTGAGGCGGGTCGATACTGGAGTGATCAAGGGTTGTCAGACCTTTCGCGACCTAGTTTTACATAAGAACCAATATTATCATCCACCGGGAATATGGCTACAAGGTTACAACATCTGCGCTGTGGAAGAAAGAGGACTTGATGAATCCGATCACCGCGAGGCTGGTAAACAGCTAAACACTAGGTGTTCACACAAATTCACACAATCCAAAGTCTGTGACTACAGTCATGTCTATATGGGCCCAACGTATACCTGATGGAATGCGAGAGCGATACGCTTAAAACTTTTGCCTATCCTTTGAGAAAAGGGGAGATTTGCTACGAGTATACGTTCATACTATTCATAGTAATCTTTAAATTGACTGTATATTATAACTTACTGTATGTAACTTATCAAGCGTGTAAAAGGCAACTTGGTCTTATCTTGGCTTCGAGGCCTTCTTGCAATGTGCGTGTGTGCTGACATTACTTCTACTTTCTGCACATATTATTATGTACTTAAATCTATGATCTTATCCTTATTTTAATATTGTATCCAAGCAGCCTTTACAATCTGCAGAACAAATTAATGTTAGATCACACTATCACAGTATCTATTGCCACAGGACATTTCCTCTCGTGATCCTCCATAACTCTCAAGGGGCCAGTACAAACCGAACGCCCGCGCCGCGCCTCCGAGCCGTCCCGAGCTCAACGACCTCGTAAAAAATAAAAACATCCCATATTGAAATGCATGAATAACGAACTAGTTGTGTAAATCTTATTCCCCCAAGGCACGGTTACATACAGAAACGACTCAAGTAGTCCGTGACATTACACACATATAATATCAGCCCTTGGGTTTACTTGGTAGCTTTCGTTTCAAAGAAAGTCGCCTTCCTAATGTAGTTACTATTGCTTAAATCTGGAAGTCTGTAAAGATTAATTGATGTCTCTCCCACATGTATAAATAAATGAGTAGATACCTATTGACTTTTTTTTTTACCAGTTTTGAGTTTATTGACTGTCTCCGTGACGCAGCAGGATTCGATTCGATTCCCGCATCGAGTTTTCCTGCTCGGATAAACATGGTATTGGGTTTTTCAGTATCAGCCCACTTCAGCCCAGAGTCTAGTCATGTGCCTCGTTGATGGCTACAGGTTCGCTCCTTATTACATTTGACCGATTTTGACCTAACATACATGTAGCTGGTGAGGTGAGTTTGTGACACGCTGTCGACTACCCTTCTTAGAAAAAGGCGGTAAACTATGAATATGACTTTAATTATTATACTTGTAAAAATTATGTTGCTGTCAAACTTTATCATGCACCGATGGCTCTTGAAGGAAAGTCACAGGTGCTTTCTTTACTTACGCTCACGAACGTTCAGCGATAACATAAATATTCGCAAGCATCGCTTAGTTGCGCTCCGACCGGAACATTTTGCGTCTGGTTCTGCCTGTATAGCGTGTTTATGTGTTTAGGATTATGTAAAGACTCCGTAGGCTTTTCACTTTTATCGCCGCCTTTCATAAGGGTGTTAGAAAGTGGTACAATTTTCACGGTGTGTTTTGCATCAGGTGTGTTTTTTTTGTTTTAATTTAGATGTTTTTGTACTGTTACGTCTGTATTGAAGTATTTATTAGTTTACTTGTGATATTTATGTAGGTTCTTTTTAGGTTAGGTTAATGGGAGTGCACAGGCACACAATATTATGAAGGTACCTATCTACATTGATATAATAATATCATGATCAGATCACTATTAACTTTAAATACTATCGCTTTGCATCTACTAATAAGCACGAAACTAGTTCTGGTCCGCGGCTTTATCTACCTGAGTGACCTTTATCTCTGTGAATGCATTACAGAGGTCAATTTATGATTACCTACTCATATCATCTCTTACGAATCGAACCGAGAACTTCTTACGCAACAGTAGTAAACAAATTATTTCCTCTGCGCCACCGAGGCAGTTTAACCCTTTACATACCTCATGAAATAAGTAGTTATGCTTATGAAATGACCAGCTAATAACATCAGTCTTAGTTCCAAGTTGTAGTAACTTGGAACTGAGACAATTTTCACACTAAATGCTCTTCACTTGACAGCTACAGAGCACGGGAGCTGTGGGACTCTTTGTTTTAGTTCTAACATGTCCCCTGTTACAGAGGGGACTTTGTACCTACTTGTTCGCGATAATCACATCTTGACACATTCAAGCGCTACAATTATGAATACACTACACGTGTCTTGTCTACTTTTTTTTCTATTAGCATCTATTAGGTATACTTACTAGGTAGGTATTTGGGTTAAAGATTTGATAGGTACTTTTACGGTTAATGATACTTAGCTCCTGATACCCGAGTAGGTAGGTACTAGCAGACCTTGTTTGATTAAAATTAGATCGATTTTTTAAATTAGGTATATTTTGGTTTTAAAAAAAAATAATTACGAGTGACACATACTCCGATAAATTTTTCAGACACTATTACTACTACTAATAAGGCTTTTAAGCAAATTTTTCGAAAGTTCTTTGCAAAAATTGTCTGAACACAGGTCGTCTGGTAACCATGACAACGTCACAAAATGGCGCGGTGGCGCCGCCGTGCGCTGTGCACGGCTTCCCGCGCTTTCCTCGCGTTCCCGCCATATTTATTGATCCGGTTGCGTTCCGTTCAGAAACCCTTTGTACAAAATATTTATTGTTTAATAACGTATGATGTAATACGGAGGCGTAATTATTGCGATGTTTATAATGAGTCTTCTTTTGAAATTTTATTGCTGGAATGTTTTGTAATATTTTTGGAATAAATACATAAGGGATATTATGGTACGTTTAAACAAGATGTTATAAATTATTAGGTACTTATAGGTGTCCTCTCAAATTATGGATCATAATATAACATTATAATATTGTTTTAAACATATTATTAATAAAGGTCAGAAAATGAGAACACAGCCTTCTTGATAAAATCACTTTTATTTTAAACACTATGTAGACACTATTATTTCACAGGAGATTTATTAAATACACTATTACTTTTACAGGAGATGTTTATTCAACGAAGCGTAGAATAGGAATGGGCGTGTTTGCATGTTTAACTTTAAAAGTGAACGGTGAACGAATGGTGAAATGCAAGGTCAGAGTGGATGATCGATAAGTCAATATACTATCTGTACATGCAAACACGGACATTAAAATCTATTAAAATTTAATTACAATATAACGTAATAATATATTTCTACAAGATTAGAATATAAAAAGTATCTATAATTATAATAAATGCTAACAGTCGGCCTTTCCTGACGCTTTCACGTCTCGTGAAAAAGATTACAATAATACTGCGTTTGATTCTACTATTATATTATAGTACATAATATTATATATACATAACTACAGTAATAATAATAGGTAGGCCAACCTACTAAGCTAAACTTTGCAACATATTACACATTCATAGTATCTAAACTTTACTTTGTACATTTCTGATACAGATACGAATATAATTATGTTTACATTAGTAATACAAAAGGAATAAGAGTGGCCTCTACATATTCATAGTATATAGTATTACCGGTATGTTGTGGCCCCTGCATGTCCACAACACACTAGCTGCAATATTACAATATTTTAGTAATAAAAAACATTAATCTTAAATCTCATGTTGATAATAATCATAATGTGCTATGGCCTCTTCATGTCCATAACGCAACTGCAAATGTAAGCGACATGCTTTACATCTAAGTTATCATGGCCTCTACATATCCATAATAACTAACTAGCAAACTGTAGCCCCTGCATGTCTACAGTCTGCCCAAATTGTTAACATTAATAACTTCATAATTAAGTATAATTCGCTTCAAACATAATCAAAATTATTTCATGAATAAATTGTATACCTATATGTTACTTCTATAAATTAATTATATATTTACTAAATTCATTATTCATCAATATGTATATAATATTATTAATTGGTAAATTATTACTTAGATAATCATTTGTATAAATCCTATCTCCACCCATTAAAGAATGCGGATCACTCATCATTATCATCATCATTTTGTGAATCACTATCACTGTTTCTGTTATAGACCAACCACGGATGTATTTTATCAACAGAGAAGATACCGGTAAAGTTCCTATTACCCTTACGGGATAAAGGGGTGTCCTCTATTTTATATCTTTCATTGTCAAAGACCTCTACAACACGATAAGGACCACGGATTTTTGAGATCAATTTCCTACTTTTCCCTGTGGAAGGGATTTCCCTTTCTACCCGAACCAGATCACCAACCTTAAAACTAATTTTCTTCCTACTTCTATCAAATCGTTTTTTCTGTTCAATTTGATTCTTTTGTACGTGCTGTAATATATCCTCTCTAATGTTTTGTACATTACTTCCTATTTCCTCCGAATCATCCATAATATTTAGATTAAGTAGAGAATTATTTGTGCCGATTAAATCAATACCGAATAATGCCTGTGCGGGGGTTTTTCCGATTCCCTTATTAAGTGTGTTATTTAAACCCCACTGTATTTCTGATACACATTCATCCCATACATTTTCTGGTTTATTGTGATTAGTTGCAGTTAAGGCGGCTAGGACGGTACGATTGTAGCGTTCCACTTGCCCATTGGCGCGTGGTGTTGCTACCGCGTTCATGACATGTTTGACACCTAATTCACTTAAATATTCTTGGAAGTGTTTTGAAGTAAACGATGTCCCTCTATCGGAAATTATTCGCGTAGGCACACCAAATGTGTGAAAATAGTTTTTTAACGCAGATATAGAATTAATTGATTTAGTGTTTTTGACCGGTACCAATATAATATATTTCGTGAATGCATCGATGATTATCAGTAGATAAGCGTTCCTTTTCTTGCTTCGCACAAAAGGCCCCAAATGATCAATATGCAAGGTGTGAAAAGGGCGGTTAACTTTTGGTATCGGATGAAGTTCACCTGCCTTTTTACCAGCCGGGATCTTTGTGTGAGCACACTCTAAACATGAATCAACATATTTTTTTATAAATCGCCTCATTTTAGCAAACCAAAAACTACTTTTAATTTTATCATATGTTTTATCAAAGCTATAGTGTCCGATATCGTCATGATTGGCTTTCAACACTTGCCATCTAACTCCCTTTGGAACAACCCAGCGATCCCCGATTTCAGTTTTTCTATACAATAATCCTCGTTTGATTACAAAATTATTTTTAATTTCTAAAATGCCATCTGTATCTTTATCTTTTAATATGGAAATAACACGCTGAAGTTCGGGATCGTTCTGTTGTACCGTGGCTATCCAATTTGTCTCAACGCATCTTACTTCGACATATGCAGGCTCAATCGGGTTTCGGCTGAGTGCATCTACGTGGGACATGTTGGAACCCGCCTTATACACAATACTAAAATCATATTCTTGCATAATGTTCCACCATCTCGCCACTCTAGGTAAAACGTCTCTCTTTTCAAAAGTAGCCCTTAACGAATTACAGTCCGTTACTATTGTGAATGGTATGCCTAATAAGTAAATTCTGAACCGTTGTAATGAACACGCAACTGCTAACGTCTCTAAATCATACGAAGTGAAGCGTGATTCCTCTGGTGAGGTTTGTCGGCTATAGTACGCTACGGCATTAAAAGGTGCATCTTTATTATTTCTTTGCAGGAGGATACCAGCAATGCCAATTTTTGAGGCATCTGTATGTAATTGAGTTTCAGAGTCGGGGTTATAGAATGCTAGAATTGGCCGTTTAATCAATTCGTGTTTTAAAGTTTTAAAAGCATTCTCCTCACAATCAGACCACTGCCATTTTGCATCTTTCTTTAAAAGTTGTGTAAGTGGTCGTGCTATGGAGGAGAATCCTCTTATAAACCTACGAAAGAAACTGGAAAGACCTAAGAACTGCCTAACTTTATGCTGATCAGTGGGACGAGGGAATGCCTCTACGGCGTTTATTTTAGTACTACCTGGCCTTATGCCTTCGGCGCTAACTTCAAACCCAAGATAATCAATAGACTCCTTTAAAAAATTACATTTAGATAGTTTAAGTGTTAGGCCAGCTGAACGAAACAATTCCAAAGTTGCTTTTAATTTATCGAACCCTTCATCTATCGTTCTAGACGGTATTATTACGTCATCCATATATGCGAATGCGTCTTTAAAGCGTGCACTGCCTAATATATTGTTAATCGCTCGTTGGAAATTAGATGGAGCATTAACAAGTCCAAAAGGCATCCTATTGAACTCGTAATGCCCATCCGGCGTGATAAAGGCCGTCAGAGGTTTTGAAGCTTCGGACACGCATAGTTGGTAGTAGCCTGACATAAGGTCTAAAGATGTGTAGTATTTATAACCAGCCAAGCTATCTAGTTGGTCATCGATTCTGGGGAGAGGATAATGTTCCTTAATAGTTTTTTTATTGAGAGCTCTATAGTCGATGCATAATCGGTACTCCCCAGATTTCTTCTTAACAAGAAGAACTGGCGATGCGTAATTTGAAGTTGATGGCTTAACTATACCAGAGTCCTCAAGCTCCTGCACTATATCGCGAACTACTTGTCGTTCCTTAAAAGGCATACGATACGGCCGATACACCACTGGCGTAGAATCGGTCAGTTTTATATCCATTTCGGTGTTTGTAATACAGCCTAACTCTTTGGTACAAAATGCAAAACAATCTCTGTATTCATTTAACAACTGAGTTAGTCGAAGTAGGTCGCTTTGACTGAGTCGGCCACTTACAGATAACCCTTCGACATCAATAATAGTTTGAGAGGGAGTAGTAATGCATTGTTCAATATTATTTACGCTATGACAGGTAATTTGAGCCAAAGGAGAAGCACGAGAGAGGAGAGAGCCTTTACTTAATATAAATCCAGAATCTGTAAGGCCATTTAATTGAAGAAAAGCTTTACCATCACTTAGTTTTAAAATACAAGGCATTATATCGTACATCTTCTGAGGCTGAGAACAATGATTAGATTCTATTAAGACCTTTCCGTCATAATGTGGATTCGAGTTAACGGGCACTTCAGTGCGGCCTACAACAGTAACTGTGTCGCAAAGATAAATGCCTATATTTTGAGGTTCTTCTATTCTACTTTTAATTAATAATTTATCCTTCGTTTTATATACCACTACATGATTTTGCTCAGTAAACGTTTGTCCTATCAATAATGGTATTTTTAGAAAGTGATCAGGAACAACTAAAGCTTCCACTTGTGCTTTTACTGAATCGATCTCGACATTGACATCGCATTTTCCTATACAACGAACTAAAGAATTCCCAAAACCTCTTAAAGTCGGTAAATCACTATGACATAACGTTGTATTTAAAATACGCGCATCAGACTCTCGAAGCATAGTAATTTGACTACCAAAATCGACAAAACAATTTACAGCTTTTCCGTTAACTTTGGCAATTTTAAAATATTTTGAATCATTATCCTGCTGTTTAGAAATATTCAAGACAGTTTTATTATTTGCCGGTTCGCGTTTATTGCGACAGTCGTTTACCAGATGTCCTACTTTATGACAGTGATCGCATCTTTTAATAGGGTGTTTACATTTATAGTAAGGATGTCCTTCCTCCCCACAGTTATAGCATTTAGTCACCTTATTATCTGTATTATCTTTAAATGATTTTAATCGTTTATTTTCGGAACTGCTCTGTTGCGAAGACACATTTTGCTTTTCATTTCTTTTTATCATCTTTACGTTGCGTAGATAAACGAGTAATTTATCCGGCTCATTAAACTGGACAGCCTCTGCACTAGTTCTTACAGATCTATCCTCAATACCGAATAATATACAATCGATAGCATTTTTACCAGAAATATTACATCTGTTCAATAATACCATTTTCTCGTAATAATATTCTTCTAAACTATCACCAAAACGTGCTTTGCAAGCGAGCATCTCCGTTAACAAACGGCCATAATTATCGTCACTAGGAAATGCTAAACGTAATTTTTGTTGCCACTCGTTCCACGTAAATAATAAACTAGGTAAACCTTGGTACCACTTCTGGGCTAGTCCTACTAACTTCGGTAAAGCGTAGTGAACTATTTGACGTTCTGTCCAAGTATAAATCTTTGCACACTCATTTACTTTATTTATCCACACATCAATACTCTGATTTCGTCTACTCGGATCAAATTCAGGCACGACATTTAAAGTTGGATAACGTTCTGAGTTGCCTTCCGTGTGTAAAGATTTAACAAGCTCTTTAAATACACTCATCAAATTATTAGATTCTAAAACAGGAGATTGGTTACTTGCCGATGATGTAGGTATGTGGTCGGCGCGGCCAGTAGTACAGGGCTCTCCGGTTATCTCAGGAGTCTGGGAACGTAGTTGCCTTGTGCTCCCTTCACGTCGTGAATGCTTGCGTCGTGAACGCTTGTGCCGCGACTTATGACTGCGCCGGCGCTGGCGATCTGAAGACGATTCTGATTCACTGCTCGAGCTCCTTTCACGTCTTTGTGATCGTCGCTTTGGCATTTTCTATTGTAGCTGTAATTAAATTATATACAACAAGTAAATGTCACTTAAAACCCTGCTAAATGAGGTGTATGGTTATGTAATTAGACTATCACAGTTTGATTTACAGGTTTTTAGACATATTGATTCAATTTGATTTAATATAATTGGTTATATGTAGAAATAAAACAGCAAAACAAAATAAATAGCGGAAGTATGAAAAATAAGATTTAAAACTATAACCATAAATTAATTATCTAATTTCTAAATGATTATATAGGGAAATTATTGTATTAAGCTATTTAAATTTAGGTAATCATTATCAAACAAGCATGAAGAAAAATAAGAATTAATTATTCTATTGTATTAAGCAGGTATTTAAATGTAGGCAATCAATATCAAATAAGCATTACTTAATACGTAAAACAATAAATAATTCTATTACATTATGTTATAATATGTAATAATTTTGAATAAGCATTAAGAACAAGAAATTATTCTATTATATTATGTTATTTAAATGATATTATATTATCAAACAAGCATGAAGTAAATTTATAAGAAATACAGTAAGAATTTGTCATATAGGTTTGATAGAATTAAATAAATAAGAAATAAAAATAGTACGGTAAATAGGCGGCGGTTAGAATTATTTTTTTTTTGTATAACGGCCGACTTTTTTATTTTATGATGTAATAATTATTCATATTCAAATAGCAATAGCCCTTATAGTAGTAGTTATAACAATACTACCTACATATATTCTATTTATAATTTATTTTGAAAAGTATTCTAGTGAACTGCAATGTTATTAAATTGTCTATTGTTCTTAATTACGATACTTAAAAACTGAGAGAATATAAAAAGTCAATTAGGTACCTTTTCAATCAGGTGGGCGTTGAGTTTTTCACCAGAACTGTTAAATGTTCTGATGAGATCCCACTTCTGACCTAATAAAGGTCAGAAAATGAGAACACAGCCTTCTTGATAAAATCACTTTTATTTTAAACACTATGTAGACACTATTATTTCACAGGAGATTTATTAAATACACTATTACTTTTACAGGAGATGTTTATTCAACGAAGCGTAGAATAGGAATGGGCGTGTTTGCATGTTTAACTTTAAAAGTGAACGGTGAACGAATGGTGAAATGCAAGGTCAGAGTGGATGATCGATAAGTCAATATACTATCTGTACATGCAAACACGGACATTAAAATCTATTAAAATTTAATTACAATATAACGTAATAATATATTTCTACAAGATTAGAATATAAAAAGTATCTATAATTATAATAAATGCTAACATTATTTACATAAGCATTTTTTTCCATTTACATTTTTTTCTAGAGCTACAAATTCTTAAGAATTTGTTATCTCATTCCAATTGAGTGAGCCAAAGAAGTAGCAGGGTAGTCTCCGGGCTATGGAGCTGGTTCACCGACCTCGGCCTTGGCATAGTTACGTAACATTACCGCAAGTACCTACAACACCGCGATTGTACTGCAAATTGTATGAGAATTAGCTAACAAACCCTTGGACAAATCCCTACTAAGTAAGCAACTTTGTATCGATGTTTACAATAAGTATATCCTTCGATGATGCTAAACATTTTGCTTTCTTGATCCACGATCGTAGGTATTTAAAAGAAAATATTTTAAATTAACTTAGGTACTTAAATAAAAACAATAAATTAAATTTCTCGTAAAAAGGGAAGACAAAGTAAGCATAAATTAACTGACCAAAATTTCTTCATCTACCTACATAATTGAAATAAATGCGACAATCTAAATCAACTTTTATTTTATAACTACGGAAGTCCATTATAGAATAATAATGATAAAACGTAAACGGCAGCGTCAGTACGTCGTCCCTTCGAGTCCCTTCCCTAACGACATTGAGCTATAATTAAAAGTTCCGATGGCCGGGCTACTGAGCTCCCATTACCTGACCCGACTCCTTTGATTGCCAGTGGATTATTCATGGAATTAGCGACGTTTTAGCTGTCTGTAGTAAACTGATAAGTCTAGGTTGGTATTACGATAATTATCCAGAGATTATCTATTGCGTTGGCAAAGGGCCTGATTATTATCGCAAATATATAAGCCTCTGTCAGCTGTCTACCCTTGAGTCTCTATCTCCTTTTTAGCAAACTATCCATACTATTTATTAACTGTATTATTCATATCATTTCTACAATTTTAATATCTTTGTGTTGAACATATCTTTTAGTACCAACTTCCTTTACAAAATACCGATAATTAAATACCTATTTTCGTTACAATTGAGATGTTTATGTGTATAATGACGCGGGCCCTCGTCACAATAAAACAACAATTACGTCGCGTACCGACGTCGACGTCACCGCGTCACTCGCGGCAGTTGAGCGTCCTCTGACCAGTGGCTGCGCGGCGCGACGCACCCTCCCCTGTCACACGTCACACAGGGTTGTTAGCCACCAATACTACCCCAAAAGTTGGAAAATTATTATTAAAAAAAAACAACTTTTTATCGTACACAATCATTGATCCCAACTATTTGGATTTTAATGTATGTAATATATATTTAATGCAGTTATGTATAATTATTACCTGGTCTTCAATAAACAATTTTTTTAAATATTACCTACTCAGTAAAGTATTGAGAGTAATCCGACATAAAATATATTATAATCGTAACTAAATGTGTTTTTCTAGAAAAAAAATAAAGATATACATATAGTAATAAAGATAACGGTATCAACCATTAATGGCCATTGTCTTTTATTGCAATAAATATAGAATAAATCTCTCACGAGGCAATTCAACTCATATATTTGACATTAAAAATAATTTCGAAGGGTAGGGAGGGAAAGCTTTTCTTATGGCATCCCAGCGACGCTTTAATTCGTCAGTGCGTCGCGCAACGCCGGCGGTGCTGCGCGTGTCTCACGCTCCTAGCCGATGCGTTCGAACAAAGACTAGTGCTGTGTTTACTGTTTATCCCACTGTTTGGACTGATGCTGATGTGATGGGGCGCCGGTAAGTGACGCGTGCCGCGGTTTACTTACATCTGTACTATAATTGCAACGAGGGTGTCAGCTTTTGGGGGATTTTTACAAATACGACTACTTATTTCTAGCTTGTTTCCTGTTCCTGTAGACAAAATCGTATTACTGGAAAAAAATGTGTATAACGAAATGATATGATTTGAAATAACAATTCTATTAGAGTATATCTAACTAAATAACGTTTTTATTTTATTTTATTTCAAAGGTGTATAGACATACTCGCTATAGTCGCTTTGTCGATCTAGCTATATGTATTATACGATATTGCTGAACGATACAAACATGACAATATATTTTTGCATTCAAACTTTTTTGTAACAAAACCACAAAAGCGAACATGAATAGACATTCCTAGACAATAACTTTACTAATAATGGCATGGCCTTGTGACCTGCTTTCATACTCGTATCAATGACCGTACAAATACATGCACGAGTTTAATCAACTACCAATTGTAATGTTGTTTTATTCTTAGTTAGTGGCGCCCAACTTGGAACCGCTTAATGGCACCCAACGCGGGTCTTCGTAGTGTAGTCTAACCATAAGACTTTTTTTAGAGCTATCAATACTTATTACTTCCTTACATTATCAACACGCTTGTTTTATTTCTTAGTGGAATAGACAGAATCTCACTTACTAATCGCTTCAATTCAAATATACAGCCGACGTCAACTGCTAAAATAAGGACCTCTTCTTTAGCTTATGTTATCCTCTATTCATTATATCATTAATAATTAGGGAATCGAGGGGATATTGATCCCCTTTGATATACGGAAAGTGGATTTATTCACATAGATATATTAGCTTATATTGATAAGAAATTATTATTTTTGTGAACGGTCATAGCCTCAGGCTTTATAGGGAGGTATACGCCATAAATCGGATAATATTGTATGTTATTTATATCTATGTTAGATAGTTGAGGCACTTATAGCATTGTGGCTATAAGATGATCGTTATGATCATCGATGTTAAGCCACACTCGGCAAGGCTAGTCCATAGATGAGTGACTGTTTGTCACATTTTCATCTCTAGCATCTCCGTGGTTCAAAAGGCACAAACATGCATTGGTTTCATTTGCCAATTGTTACGTTACACAAACAATATGGTACGCATTAAGAAAAAGACTAGATAGATTAACATACCTACTTATTTATGTTGATTTTATAGAATATCTAACATGTATATAAAAACTTGCGTTATACTATAATCTGTTAATGGCACTAAGAATGTTCATAATGTTATATTTTATTTATGATGGGCATTAATATTTGTCATAAATGCATAGAAAAGGTCAACTTACACATTAATACTTTTATGACTTTTTATTTTATGATATGTGAATCATAAATATAAAATGTCATAGACATTTTACCAATTAATATAACGAACTAGGTTCTGCCTGCGGCTCTGCCCGCGAGTAGTAACTACCCTTATTTTGAGGCTACAGAAAAAAAAGAAGTACCTAGTCTAGTAGTGCTATTCCATGATATTTCTAACGCACATAAATAAATCTATCTGTGTGCCAAACGTCATCACTACCGAACTCACGCATTTATAATAAATATTATAGTCGGTTTTTATATTTTTTCTAATTCTTCTCTCCACAAAACCAATTACCCTGTCTCTAAAGTTACTGTTACCTAGAGTGGCAACGAACTAAACTATGTATTCAAATATTTGCAAAATTACTTCAGCTGTTTTTAAGTATTGCGATAACTAACGACTAACATTTAACTTTTGGCAACTTTATGAAGCAATGCTAACGTTTTTTTTAACGCACTTAATTCAAGAATTACTAATCCTGTAATATTTTTATTGACTCATTATAAAAAATAGGCAAATAATACCCATCACAACAATCCTTCTCTATCATCACTAGAGATCGGATATTCCAGTGCATATTTACTTAAACTGCGCGGAAGTAAGTAACATAGAGTGGATATTACTAAATTTGTGTAAAATTAAAATGTTTTGTTCTAATTACGTAAAATAAAAATAAGTTGGTTTTATTTAAGTGAATAAGAGCAGATTGAGATTGAGGTCGCACACTGAAAAATATTGTGGTCGATTTTGTATGGAAACTAGACTTTTCAAGAAAAATCATCGAAACATCGAGTTTTGCACTTAATAACTTTGTAATAATTGGTGGTGAATGGCGTCTTTAAGGATGGCAGAGGGCAACGAAAAAAACGTTATTTTTACGCTCAGATGCACCGTTTCAGAGATATAAAGGTTTTATAATTATTATTTTTGATGCAGATTTTAGAGCACAATGCGAAAATCGCGGGCGAGGCTGGGACCAGAAAGCTTGTATTTCTACAAATTCTAATAACAATTTATGACTTTTTAATCCCGGTATTAAAATCGGTGTACCGGTACTTTAGAGGTGGTATTATTCACTCTATGTTACTTATTTCCCCGCAGTTTAGGTAAATATGCACTGGAATAAAAACCACAGAAGATAAAAATGTGAAATTTTCTAAATCGTCCTTAATTTCCTGTCGCCTGTCGCTCCCCCATAAAATATCAAAGTCCCCCATAAATTACGTGTTTATGAATGATAATTCAATGCTAGTATCTAAATAGGGAACCGTGGCAGTAAACTGTGGATAGGTACTTATTTGTAGATAAAGCTTGCAGCTTAAATGGACGTGACGTTAACGTTATGCTATTACAAAAAGCAAAAAGCTGCTACAAAATCCACTATCTCTTTACAGTCTTGAAATTACAAGTCTTTCTATTAGTCTTGAAACTGCTATAGTCATCAATTTTGAAACTGTAGGTAAGCCTCAATTGTCTAGAAACTGCAAGCTTTTTGAATCTTAACATCTTTGAATAGTTTTAAAAATGTTGATTCTGCAGTTCTGAAACTGCAAATCTAATAATATTATAAATATATATACAAAATAATGAACACATTAACCACATATCCAACACACAAAAGCCCGTGTTTCACGACGGATGCCAACAACTAACTCGAGCTAAGTAAACTACTAGCACTAATTCAGATTGTTCATTGATTCATTTCCTTTATTGACGCTTCACCAGTTCTCCACCTATTACCTAATTGTACTGGTAGGCTTGACAGCTCGTATACAGCTCAACGGAACTATAGCTGGTTCATTACATACACTGAAAACTGTGCTTTGGAATATTTCTATCAAAGCCAACGCCGCGACAAGGCACAGTCGCACAGGTTTATGTATGTATAAAAACACACAGTCAAATTATTAGCAAAAACATTCCTACGATACGAGTGAAACCTAGACATAATCATAATAAAATAACATTGAAATAGAACGTAAAGTACTCAAAGTAATTAAAATATTGGTGTTGTATTAAGATACTTGCCCAGAATACATTTAATGGAATTTGATCTAGTTAAATATTGTTTAGAACACTTGCAACGATGCTTGACTATGGGCAATCTTTAGTCTTTGTAAACATAACATAACCTAGCATCACGCCTTTTTCCCCGAAGGGGTAGGCAGAGGTGTATCACACCCACATTTCGCCAGCTATGTTTGGTCCCATAAAATAGGAGGCGAGCCTATTGTCATCAACCGTTCCCGGTTGATGACAATACCAAATAACATTTGTTTACCAAACTCTGAGAAAATCTAAATACTGGAATTTCCTTATTGAAAAAGATATAATACTATTTTTACCCGACCCGGGAATCGAACCCAGTAAATCGAACCCTGAAAAGTCTCTGTAAACACACTAAGAAATTGGTTTTTCATAAAAATAACTATTTGAGAAAGAAGCATCTGCATTGCCTTGATTTAGATTGACCTGCCTAGCTGTTCTACACAAACTGTGGAACCGATCTGTCAACGGACTGTTGCATAACAGTGCGGGGGCGGGGTCATTCACCCCGCTTTATCGACCAACAAACAGTAAATAACTTTAAAACTACCCCACCTAGGCCTCAGGAACAAAAATAAGGGAATAATTCATGTATTTTTCCAAAGTAAACTCTATAAACAAAGTAATTGAGTTTATTGTCAATTGCTATCTCGTATGTAGTATTGTATTTTTCTAATTTTGACTTTTGGCGAATGAATTAGGATATATTTTTGTTTGGGATGTTTCTGATAGTAGCGGCTACAATTTTGTATTCGTAATTGAATTGAATGGTGCTTCCAATTTAGTTGTAATTTCATTATTATAGTGGTCATCAGTATAATTACTTACCATTTATGGCCTGTCGTGTTTTTGCTGTATTTTACCACATTTTTAAACATAATAGGCTATTAAGTTATCTTGTGAACAATATTATTTCTGCTAAGCAATGACTTACTCCGTAATTTTCCACGCCTCTTTGTTCGAGTAATAAATAATGCTAAATGCCAATTTTTACAGGTATTTTTATTAATAAGGACATTTTTTTTTAGTTTTTCTGATAGTACTACCTACAGAGTAAACTTTAATTTCGAAAATACATAAAATAAAGTCAACATACTTAAAATTGCACTCAAATCTTGTATAAGTGAATTGAGTCGTACGTAGTTCTCAAAGTAGTAAGGTCGCATCAAGTGGTCGTCGTGCTGTAGGTA